>SCLH01002026.1:203916-241007 GCA_004367855.1 Oikopleura vanhoeffeni | reverse complement strand
TAATAACAGGCTGTTATGGTACGGTAATGAAACAAAATCAGCTAGATGTCTTCTGATGAATTTATTTGAAAAAAAAATTCAGGGGTCAAATTTTGTAATATGACACCAAGGGGTAAAATTACAAAAATGGCTTCTAAATCGGAGCAAAATTCATATTCCGACTCATAACGTGTTGAGAAGGGGGATTTGGAAACCTTATTTTCTGATCCTGGAGGGCCAGAAAAAATTGTTGGCCTCGGAATCCCAGTTGACCCAAAATATCACTTCAAAATGGTTTTTTATGTTATTTTTTTTCAGCATCTGCTGAAATAGTACGATCGACTCGCAATTCTATCCAAAATGATAATTGTATGGAATCTAAAGATGAAGAACTTCAAATCGCCGAATCTAAAAACACACAAGAAGAAATCGATCACGCAACCACTTTGGACGATTGCAGAATCAGAAGCAACAATATGTTTATTAAATTCAGAAGTTTATTCCTAGGATATGACAGATTTTATCGAAAGTAAGTTCAAAAATATAATGGTTAAAAATAATGAATTCATTTTTGTCTATGCTATTTGAGAATATTTTAGATACATTTTTGCTGCAGAAAAAACTGAAATTTTTTTTTGGTACATCACCGGATTCCCGGTAAACTTTTAAAATATCGGTTCTTGGGAAACGACACATGTTCGAGGCAAATTTTGAGCATTTAGTATAAGATAGAAACGGCATAATTTTTTCTGCTAAACATTTTTTTAATTATGTTCAAATTGTAGCCCTAAAACAAATATTATGTTTTAATTAGAGTACAAGAAGATTTTTTTTTAATTGTCAGCTGCAGTTCAAAAATAAAAAAAACGTTTTCGAGCAGTAGCTTAAAATTTTTGTACTCAATTGCAAAAATCTTTAGCTACTGCTCAAAAACGGATTTTTGAGCTGTAGCTGACAATTTAAAAAAAAATCTTTTTGTACTGACCGTCATATTTTTCAAGGGCTACAATCCCAATGTGATTAAAAAAATGTTTATAAAAAAAGTTTTGACGTTCCTACCTTAATTAAGTATCAGTATATTGTAGAACTTTTCGGGCCAAAATTTCTCTTGTTATTATACAGCTCTCAAAAGAGTCAAATTACAGTTTTTTGTTAATTTTATGGGAGTGTCAAAATACAAAAAAAAATCATAGAATCATATTTGGCTAATGTTTGTTACAGGTATTGGTTAATGTCTGGAGTTCCTGGCATACTGGTTGAAATCCCCGACCATTGCCCCCCTCCTACGACCGGGGATTCTTGGGATATTTTCAAGCTCGAAGAATTCAAAAACCGACCAGAGTTAAAAGATTTTCTCCCGGAAGAAGCCAGCGAATTAACTCACCAGATAAATGGAGATGCACCCAAACAAAATGGCGACGCAAAAATTAAGGTTAATATCATCAAAAATATAAATTTTCAAACATTAAAGCATTGATTGTCGAGGCAAAATTCTTCTAAGTTTCATAAAAAACCTGCTGGAACGATGTGGTCACGTGAGAAAAGCGTGGCTTACATCTGAATTCAAGAAATTTTTGAGTTCAAAATCATTTTGAACAATTATTCATTGTCCATGAATTGTTCAAAATGATTTTGAACTCAAAAATTTTATGAATTCAGATGTAAGCCACGCTTTTCTCACGTGACCAAATCGTTCCAGCAGGTTTTTCATGAAACTTAGAAGAATTTTGCCTCGACAATTTTTTTGGTCGACTTTTTTTAAAAAGCCTATCTTTAACTTTAGTCTATAGAGAAATGTGTAGGCGGGAAATATTTATCATTTTTAAGGGAGTACTCAGTACTGGTCGCATTTAAAGACTCAGACATGAAATTTTCCAGATTAGTTTTAAAATGTTTTTTTCTGAAAATATGGACAAAAATAAGTTGATCAGATGTCTTTTTATTTTCATTTGTCATAAAAAAAGTATTTTCATCGCGATTTGAACATATTCAGTGTGATTTTTTTCAAATTTTGGAAATTTCTGAGCATTTGAATTGCGGTTTCCAAAAAGACGAGATACAAAAATGCAAATTGTCGAACTAGGGGCTTTGCGCGTATCCTCAAGGATCGTATACATACCAGTTTTAGGTTTCTGCCGTCAAAATCCAGGGAGGAGTAGTATTTTCCCCGAGGCACTCAAAATAAGGCCAAAAAACAGTTTTTTGCTCATTTAAGCGCCGGATGAAATTTTTTTGAGTAAAACTNAATAAAAGCTATAAAAGTATTCTCTATCTTCAAAACTCAGGGAGGAGTAGGCTTTTGAAGTGAAAATAGTGCCACTTTTGAAAGGTCGTTCCTGATTGGTCGGCCAATCAGAGGCCTTCGATTTGTTTTGTGAAAGCAAGATTAATGTTCAATTATCCCTAAACTGAAATACATATGTTCGTGCTGTTGCTAGTACTTCATTGAGGCGACGCTGAAAACCCTGTTTTTGGCCTTAAAATGCGACCAGTACTCCCTTAATGCGAATTTCTAGAATATGTTATAAATAATTTGAAAATTTTATTTTTGCATTGAGTAGTCAATCCAAAAATAAAATTTTCAAAACATTTATAATATATTCTAGAAATTTGCATTAAAAATGATAAATATTTCCCGCCTACACATTTCTCCAAAGTTAAAGATAGGCTTTTTAAAAAAGTCGACCAAAAAAATTGTCGATAAAAATGGTTTTCATGGAATTTAAAAATAAAAATTTTGGCCAGCGCTATTAACCCCCCGCCTGAAAATTGTTCAAAATTTACAAAACCTTATTTCATAGGAGGAGTTCAAACCCGAGACAAACGGTGATATAAAACCAGAAACTAACGGTGACGCAAAACCGTTGACAAATGGCGCAAGTGCTCGAGTCAATGATTCTAGAGTCCTTGAAGAAAATGGAGAAAAAATGGACACTGATGAAGTTGAAGAAGACGAAAAAGTTGACCTTGAAAAAATCGAAAATTCTCAAAAGTGGAGTTTCCAGCCAAAATCTGAAAACAAATGGTGGACTTATCCCACTAGAGAGGTCGTCACTGAACTTACCCAGAACTTGAATCGCCGAGGAGAGCGAGAAAAACCACTCAGGGAAAATATACTAAAATATATTGACTCCATGAACTTCACGTCAAAATTTTCATTTACAAATGATGCGAAAATTGCGGGCAAAAGTGCAGATGCCGTAGATCCTTATGCTCATGCACTTTTGGCTTGTAGGGATTATATTCTTGATCTTGAAGAGAGAATTAATAGAGCTAATTTTGGAGACGCATGGGCTGATGAAACCGAAAGACAACAGGTTTTTATAATAAAATATGATTCGGGAAAATTCCTCAGCCCAACATTTTGACCGTTATTTTTTTTGCGCTTTACGGTGTGCGTCTATAAAGACAATATGGCCAAAATATCTATAAGGACAATATCGCCAAAACCTATATGCTTTTATTTTAGCGGGTCTCTTTAATGACAATATGCTCAACACATGGCCAAAACCTGCACATTTTATTTTGGAGTGTCCGTTTATAAGAGACACTGGACGGGAAGGGACATCATATAGAATATCATATTGTCAAAAAAAAGGTCTTCGTTATTTTTCAGCAAAAATTGAACATTTTCACCGAAGAACGAAAAATGCCCAAAAATTCAACCAAAAATAGCAAATTTTTATTATCACCAGTTTTTTGAAATGATTTCTATTAAACACCTTTTCAAAAAATTTTGACCGAAGAGCAATAAATGTTTTCAATATTTTCCCGCCAAAAATGTTAAATTTTTTATAAATCACCTGTTTAAAAAAAAATTATTTAACACCCTTTTTCAGAAAATTTTGACCGAAGAGCAGAAAAGTTCTTCATTATTTTTCAGGCAAAATAAAATTTTATTATTGATAAATGGCTACCGATTTTTTTTTGAAAATAAGGACGATATGACATAAAAATTCGAGAATTTTTAATGTTTTCAAATTTTTATTTTAAGTGGCGTGAATTCTGGACCTATCGCGAGTTTCGAAACGATCTTGACTTCGAGAAAATGATCGATCCCAAAACAACTCATGTGAAATGGCTTTCCGATTCCTTGAAATTAAAAACCAAATCGGCGTGGTGTCGAACTCCGGTTTACGAATGTAAATATCCAATTTATTTAATTAATTCGAACAAAGAACTCGAAATGGAAGAATCGGTTTTGGAAGAAAGACTTAAAGAAGTCAAAAATTTAGCAGCTTCAGCTGTTTTACTCGCCAGAGCAGTCATTTATAAAAGCAAAGATGTGGTAAGTTTTAATTTTAAAGTTAAATCTAGAATTCTAAAAGGTTTTCAACTTTTACTTTTTTATGTATATCAAAAACCATAATAAATAGAGGCGTTCTTTGAAAAACTATGCAAAATCACCATTCTGTATTTTTTTGCAAATCTGTCTTCAGCAGTTTTACTCGCTAGAGCATTTATTTATAAAAGCAAATATATGGTCAATTTTATTTACTTTTGCTTGTTAGGAATGGAGAAAAGGATGAAAAATTTGAAATTTAATTTGGTTTTTTGAAGTGTTGTTGATATCCCGCTTGGTATTGATTTTTGAAATTTTAGCAATATGTAACATATAATATGTGACATATATGTTCGAAACTTTCAAAGTTTTAGAAATATTCGAAACATTTAAATTTTTTTGTCAATATTTTCGAATATTTTGAAATTTAAGCAATATTTTCGAAACTTTTAAAATTTTAGAAATATTTCCGAAACTTTTGAAATTATAGCAATACTTTCAAAACTTTTTTGAATTTTAGCAATAATTAAAAAAAAATTATGAATTTTGATATAAAAACCTCGACTCATCAAAAAAATCATTAAATTTACTACTTTGGCGCCCTCTAGGGGAGAACCTATTTTCGGTTGCCCGATAAACCACCAATCTGTTATTAGGCCTGTTTTCAATTTTAAGTTTCGATCTTATGAAACTTCGCCCTAAAATAATTGTCTTTAACTTTGTCGGAGCGACTACGATTATTTTCTGAAATACAGTAGATATGCTCATGAATTTTTAATGATTTTTAAATTACCTGATATGACTAGGGTGCGCAGCGGGAACCCTACAGACAGGATTCTGATGACAGGATTATCACGCAGAATTTACATCGAATATTTTATCAAATAGACTAATCCAGCTGGTTTAATATAAAATCTGTTTTCAGGCACTTTGTAGGCCAATGTTCAACAATGTGAAAACCTCAATTTCTAAAAAGAAAACAAAAGATTGGCTAAATCAGCTAAATTGGCAATATGCAAACTGGGAAAGTTCGATCCTATCCTGCAAAACAGGAAGTGCTCTCTATCTCCACCTAGTGCATTTAGACGAATGTATAGATTGGGCACAATCCCCCGAAAATATCAGATGTTCAGTTTGTAGAAAAAAGAAAGATGCAGAAAAAATGTTAATTTGTGACGACTGTGAAAAGGCTTATCACACATACTGCCTAAAACCAAAAATAAAAACAATTCCGACTGGAGATTGGTTCTGCAAGGTAATTTTTGTGAAATTTTATACGGGGGTCTGTCGTAAGGACGAAAAGTTTTCTTAAAAAATTGGGTAGTTATGACCAGTGTTCTAAAACGGGATGAGTTTTCAATCCCGGTCCCGGCTCATAATTTTTTTCCGATCCCGTTTTAGAACACTGGTTATGACGGTTCTTCGTACAAAATTGATGGGTATTTTTACTACTGTCGTCTATGTGACATAGACTATGTCCCAAAAAATAGCGCTATAGGGCTGAAATGCAATTTTTACAGAAAGTAAGAATTCAAAAACAGTCAAAATTGACCCAGTTGACTAATTACTATCAAACTTTTTTGAAAGTTGCACATAAGTCTTGCAGAAAATTGGCAATTATTTTAAGCTCGTTACCGCTTTTTTAAAGCATTTTTGGCGAAATTTGTTGTACATAGGTTACACGACGCCTTTTTACATGGAAAAATGAAAAATCAGCTTGTTCTTTTATACATTTGTAAAAACTCTTCACGAAAACGAATGCAGAAAGTGTTTATTTTGTGGAGTTTTTTTTTGAAGTTGGAACAAACTCTGATTTTACCTAGTCTAAAGAAAAAAGGTGCCGGGCGCGTTGCTACTTCAATGAAAAGTGATGTATTAATCTCATAGCAAACCAAACAGTCCAGTCCATATTCTTAAATTTTTATAATGAGATCTCAAAAATCTTGAAAATCAGCCCTTTTTATATTTAAAATATGACCCCAAGAACTTCGAATGTTAATTTTTTTTTCTAGAATTGTAAATCGAAGCATGTAGAAGAATCCCCCAAAAAGCGCCGCCGGAAGACAAACGTGACTTTAGACTCCGATGATGAAGATTTCCCACAATTAAAACGACGAAATACACGAAAAGTAGACTATACAGATTAACAAAGCACATCGGCCACCCTACATCTCACTGCGTTTTTTGTTTTATTATGCAAAACTGCCATTTTCAACACTGCAAAAAGTTACATTTAAGGTTTTTGAAAACTTCACCCCTATATCTTGTGTTTTATTGCACGATATACAGCAGGAATACGCAAGTTTTTAACAGCTCGCAGAAACAAACGAAACTTTTCTCTGAATTACCATTATAAAACAAAAGTGGCCAAAACGATTGACTTTTGAAATAAACTCGAGTTATTTTGAGAAACTCAATAATAAAATGGGTCATTTTTTTATGGTATTTTATCTCGGCGGGATCGAAACTGGCACATTCGATCTTTTTGAAATTTTAGGTGGTTGGATAAGGTAGATAATAACTCATCATCGAAAAATTAAATTTTCTTAAAATTTCTTTTAGATTCATTTCTTACTTATATCCCATATTCACACTTTTGTTAATATCCCGGCCCTGATTAGGAAACGTAGTGTGTTTTTAAGTAATGGGGCCGGGATATTAACAAAAGTGTGAATAAGGGATATGGGCCTTTCCGGTCATTTGAAAATGTCGAATTTTGAAAAAAAATTTGTCCTTTAGCTTTGTTAGTTTCCAGTTGAATGCAAAAAAACGTTTTGTGATATCTTATATATCAAATATGTCGCACTTAAAAAAAACTATCTAAGGTAACTTTTTTTTAGCTGACCAGGTTTTACATCTACCATTTGAGAACGAGATATCCACAAACGGATTTTTGCATTCAACAGCCAAGGGATAAATAAATGACAAAATTTAAAAAGTTACCCAAGTTGTTTCTAAAAGCCGATATCCCTTTATCACTTTTTGGTTAGAATGCGTAGCCACAACGTTAAAATCACACGTTTAAAGGAGTAGTGCCTATGCATTCTAACCAAAAAGTGACCTATTTACTTTAGGGGCACTTTGGTTGAAAAATGGATATAAACATTGCCTGTTTCAATTCAATTCGCTTAATCGTTATCACTTCGTTTCTGAGTGAATCAACATAACTCGGATTCATCTCCAAACTATCGCTTTGGTTATAAAAAAGGAGTTCTGGTTTGATTTCTAGGTAGGAACCGAAAAAAAAGTTTGTTGAACATTTTTATAAATTATGAGGGGAAATGTTCGAACCGACATTGCGCAAATAAATGTGAATTTTGACATTGTGCGTATAATTTCATAATATTTTGCGAAAGATCGGACACCGGAAAATAACGCATCTGAAAGCATTGCAAATTCTGCATAGAAACGAGTTTAAAGATGTGGTATAAGCTATACCGTAGGGGAGATATTGAGCTAAGAAAGAGTTCCACATACGCATTTTTTCTCAAAATTGTGCCGAAAATTTCCGAGGGGTTTATTGTTTTTCTCAAAATTCAAGTTATTGCTGAAAATGAATGCCTTTAGAACGTATTCTCATCCCCTTTTTGGAGTAAATTTAAGCAAAAGATACAGTATGTACTTTTTTTATTTACGAAGTGAAAATTGTCCTTTAGGTAATTACGGCCAATAAAAAATAATAACTACAGTAGGTGGATTTTATTTTCAAAGCTTGGCGTTCAAAATAAAATCCACCTAGTTACCATTTTAATGGCCGTAATTAGCTAAAGGACATTTTCACTTCGCAACATACTGTAGGGAAAATGGAGATGAGGATAGGAAATCCGGTCGGGGATGATCTTTTTTTCAACCCTAGTATATCAATCACGGGGCATTTTAGTGGTAACTTTTTTAGGCAAATTTTTTATATAATTCGGCCTTTGAAAACGACTCATCCAATTAAGTTCTTAGATCGCTCAAACTATGCACAAATATCTAGTGAGAAATAAAATAATTGAAAAAAACAAAAAAATTGGTCCGAATCGAAACATTTTTAGGACCATTTTTTTAATTTGTTTCTCTTAATATTTGTGCTCAGTTTGAGCTATCTAAAAACTAAATCGAATGAGTCGTTTTCAAAAGCCTAATTAAATAAAAAAAAATGACCAGGGGCCCCGTAATTGATATATTTTCCTCATGTTATAATTACTATGCAGAATATAATTTATTATAAGTTGAAATTTTTTTCATTTCCAGTTTATTAATTCTAAATTTTCTAAAATTCTCGAGGAAAAATTAAAAAATTGAATGCTGATTTTTATCTGGATGATATTTGCCTTTTATTTTCTATATTTATTCTTCGTTTTGTAGTTTCCCATCTCGCGTCTACTGTTGCAATAAAATTAATTTGTTGCCTCTGACAGTGGCCCTCTGTTGGTTGTCTCTCCACACGCCTGTTGACCGTGTCTCTGCTCCGTTCCCCCAATCGACATATTAACAACGGTGCTCGCATCTCCAATATATTAAATTCACTTTACATCAAAAAGTCGAAGTAAAAAAAATGTCAGAGAAAGGAGAAGAGCCAGTGGTAGCCGAGGAGGTAGCTGAGGAAGTAGAAGCCCCAGAGGAGGTAGAGGCTGAAGTAGAAGCTGTTGTCGAGGCCCCAGTAAAAGCTACAAAAAAAGCTAAAAAGGCGCCAAAGGCAAAAGCTGCTCCAAAAGCCAAAGCTACCCCTAAAGCAAAAGCTACTCCTAAGCCAAAACCAGATCATCCAAAATTTGCGGTAATGATCGAGGAGGCCCTCAAGTCCCTAAAGGATAGAAAGGGTTCTTCAAAAATTGCAATTGAAAAATATATTGTAGCAAACTACAAGCTGGGAGATAACTATGAACGTGGGTTGAAAAAAGCTCTAAAGGCCGCGCTCGAAGCTGGAACTCTCATGAAACCTAAAGGGGTTGGGCTATCTGGCTCGTTTAAACTTGTCAAGGTTGAGAAACCCAAGGTCGTCAAGAAAGTCGTAGCTGCCAAGAAACCAGTTGCAAAAAAGACCGTTAAAAAACCAACCAAGAAAGTTGTCAAAAAACCAGTGGCAAAAACACCGGTGAAAAAAGCACCAGCTAAAAAGACCCCTGCAAAGAAGGTCACTCCAGCTAAGAAAGCTGCTCCTGCTAAAAAAGCTGGAAAGGTTGTAAAACGAGCTTCGCCAAAGAAGGTTGTCAAGAAGACCCCAGCTAGAAAAACCGGAAAAGCAAAGAAATAAATTTTGATCGGCGAATTCAACTCCAGCATGGTTCAAACGGCTCTTTTTAGAGCCACCTAATCTTGACCCCAGTATCTGTATTGGCCCATGTATGTAGAAAATATTCTCACCTGGCTAAATCGCTTTTGAGGATTATCAGTTTTGACTAGGGCCTGAGCTCGAGTACAAAAAATAAAAACTTGACTTTGAATAGCTTATATGATATAAGTTATATCGAAGATTACAGTTTCTCCTGCCGTCGCACTCCGCTTCAGATTATTTTACGAATCGTGTGATTTGATTGGACACAATCTTTTCTGACATCACTGTTGTGACGCGGAGTGAGAACGCAGGAGAAAGGATTATCTTCGATATCGAATTATTAATTTCGACTAGAGGCGCTCCTGAGCTCGATTTAAAACAAATAAGACTCTCTTCCAAAGTCCGCCATTTAGTTATCGAAAATGACTAAATTTTTTCGAGCCCAAAAAAACGCATTGAAATTTCAATGGAGGGTTCAAAAAATAGAGTTTGGATGAAAAAAGTTTATTGTATAACGCCCTTGCCTTACTTTAACCTGTGGAAAAGTACTGTACATGTCATTGTTACATAAGGATGCTTAGATTTAGAGCTCAAATATTTGTTCTTTTTCTCGACAAAAATGATTTGCTCAATTATAATAGGGTACCGATTATATGATGATTATGACGATTATATATAAGATGTTTATAAGGAAATTAAATATATTCAGCTCATTCTGTATTAATTTTCTTTTTCTATTCTGTACTATTTTTTATTTCAAAAAAAGAAATTTTCCTAAAAAGACGATTTTCGCAGTTTTTGAGGTCGAAGAGTTTGAAGACTTTACATTACGGGTAGGGTAACTCTACTAGGGTTGCAACGGTAGACTTTTCCGACTATCAAACCAGGGGTTTTAACCAAAACAAACTTCCAGAGTAGAAATATATCACATACTGATTTAATACATATTTTTATTTGAACAAAAATCTCACTTACTCAATCAAAATCCTACTCCCCTGTGAGCTGTTACTATTTTGTAGAGAATTTTTTTTTATTTGCTTGTTTACCAACTTACTTTTTTCTAAATTTTCATGGAAAAAAAAATTTGTCTGAGTCTCGCTTTAAAACCACCTTGGTATTAAAGTCAAAAATTATCTAAAGCAATTTCGCAATAATAAATTCCATACCTTAATTAATTTAAATACATTTTAAACAATTTGAATATTTCGAACTCGAATAGAGTTGACCACCCCCTTAAGTTTTTTGTATTGGTGGCCAAAAATGTCCAAAAGTAACTTTCCGAATTCATTAGGGTTTAAACGTCAATGGTTAACTATGACGTTTTCAAAGGTAAAAAATTAATAACTTTTTATCGGCCTCGTTGATAATTTTTCACTCCAGTTTTTTAACTCCAAGGATTTTTTCGACAGACAACATTAATTTTAAGTTTGCAGTAGACCGTTATTTATAAATTATAAACTTAATTATTAACTCTTATTCGTCCCGTAACGGAACTCCCGTTATCAGCCAAAAAGCACTATGTGTTAAATTTTCGAGCTCGTTATCGACATTAGTTTTTGTGAATGTAATAATTTGTATTTTTAGCAGAAAAATCAAACTATTATATTGTGACGTTTTACTGCCATTTTTGTCACCTCAGCAATAATTTGGCAATAAAACCTACGCATTTCTATTTTAGCCATAGTTCCAGCTTTAGCGATCACCCGGAGGACAGACAGTTACCGCACTAGATCTTGGTACCGGCAGCGATACCAATTACACTTTTTAAGGACCCTAAATAAATATAGTAGATTCATCAATGAAATGACATAAAAAATTCACAGTCGTAAATGGTGCTTTAATTTAAACAGGGGGGCCAATATCGCCGAAAGTTTTTTTTAATTTCGTCGATATCAGGCACTTTCGACGATATTGGCACTTTGGCGAAATGGAGACAGACATTATGTTTTTCGTTAAATAATTAAAACAAGTTGGCGGTCATAATGACGTTATAATTTCCAAAAAAAATGTACAAAATGTATAAGAAGTTTTCAAGAATGTAAAAAAGTAGATTCAGGAAATTCAATCGTGAAATTGTGTAGGGTTTTTCCGGCGAAATTGGCAAATTCAGCGGTATTCGGCTGGCGATATCAAAAATTATACTCACTGGTCCAGTAGAACTTTGTCGTTAGAGACACGTCTATGACGTGTTTTGCTTGGTCAATATACAACAGTCAATGTGTATTGACCAATGAAATCACACGATTCTTTAGATCTCTGACGTCAAAGTTCTACGGGACCGTAAGTATCAATCTTCGATATTATGGCTTCCTCCTGCAGTAGTTTTTTTCAATCCAATAAATTGGCTAATTTGATATATTCACCCATAAAAACGCGGAAAAAAGTACTATTTTTATAATATTCCACATCTTATTACATCCTTTATAAGAAATTTCTTCTATGAACCAGTGAAGAAGTACATGCCAACTAAATGTATTATTTTATTGATTTGAATAGAAAATTAGATTTCATTTAATTGAGAAAACCAGACCAATTTGAATCGTAAAGAATCAGCAAGAATGAATATTAATTATTATAATGTGAATTAAGGGGGTGCCATAAGTATTGCGGATTGCAATATTTTTAGTGCTTTAAAAACATACATGTATATTTTCGGTTGTAGAAGAATTTTGAGTCAAATATTAATTATAATAAGACTCAAGGGAGAAGTGTCGCCAAAAATAAGCCTAGTTAGGCCAAAACAATTGGCCTAACGCTGATTTTGACCGTTTTAGCGCTAAAGGGCTCTTTGGACTTTTCGAAACATTTTCCGGAGTACACATAAAATTTATTTGATTTTGTCAGAATAACATTGTCTCTCAAAATTTTAAGAAAGTGTACGTCGTACACTGTACAAAGTACTTTCCAAGATTTTATTTTCATTACTATTACAGTAAATGACTTTCAAGGTGTATTTCAAATGTATAGTTTAAATTTGACAATACCCTCGAACGAAACCCAACGGTCAACTTTTTAATGAACGTTTTAGCAACTTTAGGCTGAATATGGATTAAGGGCACTAAGCCGGCAGATCGTGACTATTTGAAAAATGCGTAATCCGAGCATTCGATTTGTTCTGCCCAAATCTGACTTATGATACCGGCCTATTCTGCAATCTAGTTTTGATTGATGGCTTATATTCCGCGCTGTATGTATGATTCAAATAGTCACGATCTGTCAACTAAGGGCCCTAAATTCATTTGTATACAAGGGTCAATAACAAACAAAATATCAAGCGATCAAAAAATCATATAAGCCATACTCACAAATTAATTAAGAGTATTCTGAATACTGTATTCAAAAAAATATTTTTCTACTATTTGTATGAAAAATTCAAAAATCTGTCTTCCAAGAAAGATAAATGCTTATGTTTTTCATATTTCGTAAGATAAATTTAAATCAGCATTTATTTTACAGAATATTTACAGAAATGAGTAAATAATAAATCAATTAAAATATCAATTCTTGAATCGACCAGGTCGATTCGACCTTTAAATTTAATGTATACTATAGAAACGTCATCATTTTTTAATTTTATCTTTGTTGCGCATAATTGGGTCAGATTTATGACCAGCCAAGATTTTTAAGTACACAATTTAAAATCGAAAATATACAGTATTTTTTTTGTGAGAAAATTTAAGGACGGTTGGGGAGAATCAATTGAGACATCAGGGAGAATTCTCCTGGCCCTTCGTTGAATTTTACCGCGAAAAAAATACATACTGTTATGTACACACGGGGCGCTAGAGGTTGAAACGACGATTGAGTTCGCATAAATTTCGTGCACATAATTGCTCATGGTTGCTTATAACGACATTATAAGCTCATTGTCATTTTCGGTCGATTTTAAGTCTAATTCCGAAATTTTAGCAAAATATTTATGTGAACCTCCTTAATTTTTTTTGGCGCGGCATACCGTGAGCTGACTCAGGTCATGACCGTGTGGAACAGATGATTATAAACTGTAAATTAATTCAAAAATAATACTTAAGCATGAATTTTGAAACAGAGTGAAATTTCTCACGAACTTTTCTAAAAATTATCGCTAGGTAGCAATGAGCAGAGCAAAAATCACTGGTCAACATAAAATATATTCTCCGACATAATTTTTCGAAGATGCATCTTTTATGTCACAGATTTTTTCGGATAGATTTTATAAATACAAATTCGAAGTGACTTTGACGTCTCAAGGTCATTTCAGTTCATAAATTTGAATGTGCCGTTGGCTGGTTATGCAATTTTTTCATCATAAATGACCTTTCATTCCAATAAAACGGATATCTATTGAAAAAGAATAATTAGCAGAAATAATTTCCTCGGAAGCTTGAATCAAAATAGATCTTGATTAACTGAAGTTTTTCTAAACATATAAGTTTCAGCCAATCAGCCGATTGCATCATTTCCGCAAAATTTAATAATATTTAAATCGGGCTTTGGGTGGAGATCAATTGATAAGTTTTGTCATGAGTTTAGGACTATTAATAAAAGTCTATTTTAGATCTCGTGTAATTAAGGCCCATTTTGTACTGTTCGGAGATATCTCGAAAGTAAGCTTTATTTCTGAAATGATAATTCACAAGACTTTTCTTTTGGTCGAAATTTTTATCTTATAAAACTCCTAAAATATTTTTTGGACAATTTTAGGTGTAATTATCATGATTTTTGACAGTCGATATTGGTCCAAGAAAAAGTATTTTCTTCGAGAAATATTGGGTACCCAAATGAAGTGATATTTTCATCATTTTTATTTTTTCCGGAGTTTTGTCGATATAAATGAGGTAAAAATAGCATCAAAATGCTTAGAAGTAAATACTTTACAAAACCAATTGAATTGCTGAAGTATTGGGAAATTCAATTATAAAAGATGAGGTCATTTCTGGTACGGAAAGCAGCAAGCATTTTGGCCGGTTTTTCCATTGAATTATTGATTCCTCAACAGAAAAATGCTGAATAATCTCATTGTTTTCTTCAGCCTGCTTATTGATTGGTTCCCGCGCCCTATTTATCGCTGCTCCCGGCGGGGTTGTCTCTCTACTATCCCGACACTCTTTTAAATATAATTTGAACGAAAGCTGTATTGCATTATATTTTGCCATCAAGAAATCGTTATTATTTGCATGACGACTCGTCATTGACGAGGTTTCAATCTTGATTTCACCAAATACTCACTAAGAACTTATTATCTACCTAATTTGCAAAAATGAGATTTTTGTGATAGTTTCGGAATTTTTTGAACTTGAAAAATATTTAAAAAAAAACTTACGGAAATGATAAAAAAAATCTACGTGGCCATGCTTCATGTTTTTCATATTAAATTTCAGAACCAATTTTTGACAAAAAAGCGAAATTTTTTTGATTATTTTCCGAATTTGAAAATTTGATCGCTAAAATTTCCGAGAAGAAAGTTGAGAAGAAAATTGTTAAAAATAAAAGCAATTAATTAGATTTAAATTTACCAAAGTTCAAAGAACATTACGAAAACTGATGTTGTATTCTAGAATATCCCTTCAAGGTAGAGTTACTGACTAACTCGGGAGATGTGGTAAATAATAGGGATTTTAAGGGGGTACTGGTCGCTGGAATTGAATTTTCTCGATAAAAAATTAGCCATACAGGGCTCTCAGGATACTAATAGTATCATACTATTCAGATTAGCCATTTTGTAGAACTATCCTTCAGCTTTCAAAAAATAAGTCTTAATTTGTTTTTGTATGCATACATAAGCGACACAAGAAGACCTAAGCCAAAATGGTAAAACTATCTCATAGGTTTTATGTCGAAATTATCTGCAATTTTGACATAACTTGTAACAGTGTTAGGCCAAACTTAATCTCGGTCAGTTTTTCGAATTTCGCTTTATTTTTTCTAGAATGTGTAAAAAACCACCGTTTTTTGGCAATTATTCGTCGGAAAAACTATCTCGTCCTAGGAAAATTTTTAAAATTCATTCAATTTTTTTTTCTAAGCTAACTTATACAAAAACAAACAAATTTTCATTTCGCAAGTAAAAAAAACACATACTGTAGTTCAAGTCAACGCCACTCTAAAAAAAGTCCTAATTTAATATCGAAAATACGTCTTATTTCATCACTACGCCACAAATAAGGAAATCCAGTGATTTCATTGGTCACTTCTCGAGAATTCAGTGATTTCATTAGTCACTTTCTATTCTTGTGACCTAGTGATAAATTTCGACGCATAGACAGGATTTCGATTAAAAGTTGTTCACATCAAAATTCCCATCTAACCTTTTTCCTCTTCAAAATAATCAAAAATAACCAGGCTGCCATGAAATTTTTTCTCACCTGGCCAAAAATGCTTTGTTTGAAAAAACGGATATTGGAAATTACACAATATCGCGAAATGTAACTGCCTGAGTACGATTTTCAAGCCGTATTTTTATTCCTAGCAATTTACGAAATGGATGCCAAAATCTAACCCGGACATAACCGGATTGGAATCGTTCTCAAAGTTAAAATGTTCGATATAAAGCAAAATTTAAAAAAAAATTATACGGATAAAAGATCAATAAAAATAAACAGGATAAAAGATCAAACATTGCAAAATTTGCGCAAAGTTGAGGATCCAAGTCTCTCAAATAATTCAGAGATAATTTAAGTCTCACACAATTTAATGTTCGCCCCATACAAAAACCATGAACCTTCCAAAAAATGACAAAGAATTTCTCTTCAAACGCAAAATAAACGAGAAAATGATTTATACGCCTACAACAATTGGCACTTGAACTTGTTTCTCAGATACGCGATTTTGTAGGAAATTGGAAGTACACATATTTTAACTAATCAATTTTCGAAGCCGTCATCGAAAAATGTTTTAAACCTTTTCCTTTTTTGTGAAACTTGCCCTTATCAAAATCGAGTGCATAAACTCCACGTAACCTAAAAACAACTTACTCGACGAAATCAAACGACCTAATAAACCTCCCACTTCAATTTGTTACAATGATTAAATTTGCCCCCAAATTTTTAAAACAAATATTAATTGAGTTTCAATTTTATTTGCCAATTAATAAAACTTTTTTTGCACACGTCCAAAAAGTTGACTTTTAACAAAACCAAGCCCAATGTAAAACTGCGGCCAAATATTAAAAATAAAAAACCGAAACTTTTTAGCGGACAGTACCCCCTTTAACGCGGTTTTTTAATAATACAAATTTAGGCAGAAAAATGTATCATGTCCTTGTCACATTCCTTGTCATAAAAATAAATTACTACAAATGAGTTTTGGTGGGTAAACTCTTAAGGAAGGTTTCGGCCGTCATATACTGGACAAACGGTTACGACTCGAGGTAAACCGTAGAAGAAAATGAAGACAAATAAAAAATGGGTTCCACATCCGAAAAAATAAGAAAAAAAAAAGAAAAAATATGTACCATGAAAAAGGCTTAATATGTAATCAAGAACTGAAGAATGTCTGTGATTACTAATGCCTTTCATAAGTACTAAAAAAGTCACCCACGCAAAAACCTTACTGGCCTATATATACAAATATCTGATTTGGAATCCACTACTATATTTTAAGAAATTAATCTTTACTGAACTTTTTCAATCGAGATTTGATTAAAGAATAATACCTAACGAAATGTCTTCAGAACTCTGCACGTATTCGCAAGGAAAGCATCTCACCAAACTGTGATCAAAGCTCCCGTACCCAAACATGGTGGAGGAAGCCGCTCGGTAGTGATTTGCTCGGTAACTAAAAAAAATTATTAACATTACCAACCTATCACCAGGTTCACGTCCCTCCCCCACATCCCTACTGTAGGGACATGGGGTTGGGCCCTAAGCGTGAACACTGGCACCCTTACATTTAGGGGCCTTAAAACTAACAAAAAAATCATCTCATTCCTAAATCTAACTCTACTACTAATATCAGATCCAAAATCAAATAATAGGACTTTTTTAACGGGTGCCTCATTTTCTTGCAAAAATATGTTTAAACGGGTGCTTCAAATTTGGCAAAAATATTTTCTTACGTTTGCCAACGGAGTTATTTCTGAAAAAAAATACAAAAATCTCCCACTTTTTTCAATATGTAAGTGGGACATTCACTCATTTCATCAACATCCATTCAGTTTATTTTATTTTTTCGAGGTGTCAGTACTGAAAATTTCAATGGAAAAAATAAGCAGATTATATGTCCCAAATACAAGAAATAATGGATTTTGTTTACTTGAGGCACAGATAAAACGGACCCCTTTGAAGCGCCAAAGTTACAACATATATAATAAAGAAAATTTGATTTAATACTGTAATTTAATATTGAATTTTATATTTTAATTTAATTATTGATTTAATGATTTGATTTAATAATGATTTATTTGAGTTTAAAAAATTAAAATTTTTGGGTACGATAATAGCGTGGGCCGTAATGTATATGTGCTTATAGAGGAAAATCTTCTGTCTCACTAAAACAAGAAAACAAACCTTAGATTTTGCGGTCATTTTCGAGAGATACAAAATTTAAAAGGCAAAAAAATAGAGGGATTAATAAGACTATCTTAAAACAATACTAACTCGGGTGTAGCTCGATTAAGAACTTAGCAGAAACAGAAATGGATACAGGGTATCGGCTCAACGTATTAAGACCGCGCGGAGACAGACCTCCGGTAAAACCGGACCAACTTTGTCTCACGAGTGAGATAGGCGTAGTACATAGACAGAAAAAATTATCAACTCAATACCCTGTACATTACCAACAACTAAAAAAGTTTTATAAATACAAAAATTAACCCAGGCCTACACTAACTAAGTAAAAATATCATAATAAAAAATGAGGGTTGGATCAACCTTGTACTCAAAAGTACGAATCCTTAAAACTTTTTTCTACGGGAGCCAGACCCCATTCCTAAAGAAAAGTGGCGCCAAGCGCTTGCAAAACTTGCTGGCTGAAATATGAATCGGACGCAGCATCTGTTTTGATGCAAGAATGCTTGACAGAGACTGAGTTTTCGAAAAAATCGAATAACGCAGCCTCATGGCAGATTGTTTCGCCCCTTTAACAAAAAAGTTTCAAATGTAACTCGATCATTTTCCAATGGTTCGAGTGTAAGCAGTTCAAACTTTGGCGCAAACGTCTATGGGAACCTGTCCTGAAGCAGTCGAGCAAATTGAATTGGCATGAATAATTGAGAGTGGCAGGCCCAGTTCCCAGAGTTGCATTCAATCAACACAGGTGTAACGGTTTGGCGCAGTAACTTGTCAACATAGGATGGACGGCAGCGAGCTGACATGAGGCCAAGAAGGCGGCCCATTGTTGCAGAAGGTGAGGAATCCTTGATGCGGCGAAAACGGTGCCCCAGAATCCCTGGTGGGGCTATCGACCATGTTTCCTGATTCAGACGCAGGCCCAAAAGTTGCCAGGTACCAAGATGGACCCACTAGCAGGATCACAGGCCTGTAACAGGCGCTGAAAACTCTCCACAGTCGTCCGCTTTCAGCAGTGCAGGAGTGAAGCCACAATCTGACAAGCCACAATCTCGTCAAAGGAGAAAATTGGTTTTAACATTGTCCATGAACATATGCATTTAAAACTTCTTTAAAAAAGGTGGATGGGTAAATATGGTTTTCTATTATCAGTAGATATGGTATAAAAGTATAACGTGGACAGTCTTTATTGGTTAGATTCACTTATGAATAAAATTGAGATTATTTTTGAGATTTTAACGACCTCTTTCGGCTATCTCAGACTAGTCACTAATTCTAAACCATAAATAAGAGACAATTAGTGATGTAAATCAGAAAAAAAAACTTTTTTAAATAAGAATTGCTTTATTCGAATTTATATCCATTTATAAAACGAAAAAGTCATGAGAGAAAATTTGTGAGAGAAAACTAATTAGGGCTCAACCGATGATCTTAGAATTGGTTTAAAAACTCATACTTACATGTACAGTATACATTTAGCAAGTTTTTAACAAAATCTTTGAATTATGTTTGACTTTTTTGGAGAAATTCAAAAGTTATTCAAATATTGGTAAAGCTGTTACAAAAAATCATGATAAGATAGAAAAATGGTTATTAGGCTTAGCCACGTTCCTTCAGTAACGTTTCGATTCGACATTTTCAAGCTCTTACAACAACATTTTTAACTGTCGAAATAACCAAGTTTTTCAAAAGTTGAACAGCTGTAAACTATGGAATTTATGATATTAATGATATTGCAACAAATATATTTTAATGTCTCCACAACCTGTTACATTTTAATGCTTTTAGGAACAAATCATCTTATTCTTTACGAAAAACATTTGAGATTTATAAAAGTTTTTGACTTGTTTTTTTCGAAAAAATGAGTAATATGAGTATTGTGGTCATTTTTAGTTATTTACAAACTCAAATCGGATAAGTCGTTTCCAAAAGAACGAAATATAAAACGGTGTTGAGACTCCTATTTCTACAAAAGGCACTTTGTTGGGCAAAAGATATTAACTGAGATAACGCATTTAGCTTCACTAAAAATGACAAATATAATGGAAGACAAAATTGAATACTGTATGATAATTTTTTTTGTAAACAATGACGAAAATCACCATAAATTATTTATTATTGATATTCCCGTTTTGGTCGATTTGAATGAAAAAATCACACTAATTCACTAAATACAGTTTATAAGTGTTATATTTGAAATTAATTGTGCATACTTTTGGATAAGATTTAGTTAATGCCTAATTTTAAAATTTACATATAAAATCCGAAAAACCAATGCTACTTTTAATACGGCAATATCACGATAAATCACAAACGGGTGATGTTTATAAATAGTCCTGATGGAAATTAAAATATCCCCACAAATCAGATAGCGAGAAACCTAAGAAAATTAATTTAAATTTATTAAAAGTACTCCGAATTATCGAAAATTTCTTCAAACGTTACTTTTAGAATATTTTCTAAACGAAAAACTTTACCCTCACAGTCGATTTCAAACAAGAATTATTGCGTTTTTATAGTGTTTTTGGCTACCAATCAGTGTTAATGATCATCCCGTTCGATGTATAAAGGGATTTTTTTTATAATCCTTGACGCGCGGCTCTTTGCAAAAAATCATGTGATTTTTCTCTAAGAATGACATTTGGTGAATATTCTAAAGCGGTCAAATTCTTCTGGAATACGGACTAGAAAAACATAATTTTTATTACTTTTGAAATCTCGAGAATTTTTTAAAAAACACGCTTTTCAAAAAACGCCGATTTTTCTCCCTTTGAATAAGTCTGTTTTTCTGAACCGATTAAAAACAAGTTTTTTTTCGAAAAATTAAACAAAAATTTTTCTTAAGTAAACATTTTGTTTTAAATTCAGTACTAAATGTACTTTTTGGGTTTTTTTTTTTATAACAGCATAGGTTTAAATCACAAAACCGATAAAACCCTAGCACGATTTTCCAGAAAAATCTCCATCCGTACATTCGCTAAATTAATTCAAGTGAATTAAATTATTTATATAATTTAACGTCAAATGCTCAGAAAATTCATAGGCAAAATTCCGGAATCTTTTTTTAAATTTGGACTAATTGGTTAATTAACCGATTGTTCAATTTAAAACCTGAGAGGTTGTCACCAAAATGATAATATACTTAAATATATTTTATAAATTTAATAAATGATGTTAAATCTCCCAGCCGTTTCACTTTAGGAAAATTAAATGAATATCAGAAAAAAGTTAACACTGTTTAGTTGTTCATAAAGATCACTTGATAAAAGTTAGCTTAGGAAAAATTCAAAGGGATGGGAATTTAAACATGAAAGTTATGGTCGAGAAAGCTAACCTAGTTTTTCCATTGTGTAATTTATTTAGAAAATACTGACAACGCATATCAATTATCAATCACTAACTATAGACTTCGAAATTTTAAAAAAGCGGGGTCTGAGAGCCTGACGATTTGAAAAATAAGAATTTCAAAAGTCAAAAAGTGGGTATTAATGTTTTGACAATCTTGTAGAAGAATTTGTTTCTGTCTTTCAGACTTAAGGATTTTTTTGTTTATGAAGATTTTCAAAAATAAAACGAATTTCTCGTCAAATTTTTGAGAATTCTAACAGGGACCATGAAGCCCAGTTCTAGCGACTCCGTATGAAAGGAACTAAATTCCGGTAATTTTTTTTGAAAGGCGAACCCTCTTTTTTTGGCTAAGGGGCCAGCGACCACGTGTCGAACTCAAATGACCGGTCAAAGTTTCATTTATTTTAAAATTTATTTTTTAACAAAAAATCGTGTGCTGATAAAATAAATCGACCCAGGCATTCCGCTTTTTAAATAACTTTAAACTGACAATACAAAAAATCGGTATAATTCCGATCACGTTCTTTACAAATAAATACTGCATATGAAATGATTCTCGAAACAAATTGACTCTATCAATGTGTAAGTCTATGAACATAAAATCGTCCCAATAACACTTTGGGTGCCGCATTTAAATCGGAACAATAACAGTGTGAGATCACGCTGTTCATTTCTTTGTCAAATTGTAAACAAATTTGACAAAATGTATTGCGTACATTACCTCATAAACTTCTAAGGTGGCAAGTTGACTATTTCAAAAGAAAAAAAAGGTTACTAATAAATTTTCCAAAAATTGGTGCCAACCTTATTATTTGCCAATAATTACAGTCTGTACTGCCGTGTAGGTTTAATTTCGGAAATTGACGTTTTTTGAAAATGCAGTAGTTTTGCTTTTACATTAAATGTGAAGAATAAACCCTTCCTACATGAGATGAAATTCGGGGAAGTCACCCACAATAACACAGCATGAAAAATAAATTGCTAGGTTAGTTTTTATGCAAGTTTAATTCGGAAAGATTACTCTCATACTGAAGGGTTGATAGTAAGGCCAAAAAAATAGAAAATGGGAAATTTTTTGAAATAATAATCCTGTAAATTTTCTGACCGACTTTCATTGAAAAACATCGTTAAAATTATGCTCCAAGTTAAAATAACGGAATTCCAAGAACAGGAATCCTGTAATATTAGACAGAAACTCAAAAATATTTAATTTGTGATTAATGTATTTTTCACGCGACGGTATTTTTCTAATTACAAAAATATTGTTCATTATTTTCAATTTTGTATACTTTTTTTTCACCCAAGACAATTCAGAACGACTCCACCCAGTATTTATAATGGGGATCATTTTAATGATGCACGCTAAGCATGCTACATTTTTTGTTGCGATCTAGTTTTTGCTCAAAACTTGATTACACTTGTCAATTTTGAACCATCCTTAAATTGGTCAATGATATTTTAAATTTGTTTAGAATCATACTGTTTCCAACTCAAACATTTTGATTGGCTCTATTTTGCTAGTGAAAAAACTTTATCCATTAAAAATGTGACATGCTTGGCAAAGTTTACGTTAACACGGTTTGACATACCAGCCATCCCCAAATCGATTTGCGTAAGGCGGAAGGGAATTTTCTGATTAATATGCTATTTTCCGTAACAAAAATGTGATTTTTTAATTCGGCTATGTGACATAAAAAATTCCTCGTTAATTCGAACTCAAAAAAAAAATTTAAAGATTGATTGAGAATAACGGTGAATAACTTGAGATACTAGTTGAATTAAAAAAATTTCTATAAAAAATATTGGACATTTTCTGATAAAAATTCACTTTTTTTTATCCCCATGTTTTTTTACCATTTAAAGTAGCCATCATTCAATCTCAAACTGCTCCGGTAATCTTAACGCTGCTCAAAAGAAGGAATTGCTGCTTGTGTTTGCCTGAAGGTAGTTTCCTGCAGCCTTTTGCCTTACTGGTGGATGGATTCCCGATACTTCAGTCCGTTCACCAAAACAAAGCAAGAAGGTTTATCCACTGGTTGGCAAGTATTCTGCAAGGCTACAGAACGATTTTGGGCTTCACGGCTGGCCTTCTGTTTTAATGCTGGCTTTTGGGGTGATTTCTGCCCTCCTTTGAACGAGATTGTGGCTGTAAGATGTGGCTTCACTCCTGTCACTGCTGAAGCGGAACGGCGTGGAGAGTTTAAGCCGCCGGCTCTGTTACAGCCTGTGAACCTGCTAGTGGTTCCCAATCTTGGTACCCCTGGCAACTTCTTGGGCCTGCGTCTGAAGTCAGGACAACATGCCCCTACTACATCGCTCCGCCTGTCCTTGTTCAACCCGGGTCGGTTGCTACGATCTGCTTTGTTGGAGATGAGGTACTTCCTGGCTGCTTTCCCAACGGAATTGTTCAAGCTAGGTCGAAACAAGTCCTCGTCGGCCACGTGGATAAAGGTTTTCACACAGATTCTGTATGCCAACGCCGGAGAACAGGGTTATATCGTAAATATTTCCTTGGTTACTATCTCAACTGAGTGACAAGGGATGAACGAGATGCCCATCCTGCTGTTGGTCTTGGCGTGCCGGTGTTGCCCGTTTCGCCGCATCAACGATCCACGTTTTCTCACAAGGCCGGCCTCTGGCCAGTCGTAGGCTGCCGGTCGAGCAGTTCAACCGCTTAACCGTTGATAATGCTACTCTGGAACTGGGCCTGCCACTCTCATTATTATGCGAATTCATTGCTCGTGCCTTCAGGACAGCGTCCCATATGACGTTTGCGCTCAAATGTTGCACTCTTACAGCTCGTACACATGAATAATGAGGTTCGAGTTATTTCATTGAATACTTTTTTTGGTAAAAGGCGAACATCTGCCATGAACTGGTTATTCGATTTTTTTTCGAAAATGCAGCTCTGTCAGATTCTTTGCATCAAAACGAGATCGCTGCCGCGCCGAATATATCAGGCCGCCCAGTTGCACGCTTGGCGCCACTTTTTCTTTAGAAGAATGGGGGCTCCGTAGAAAATTTAAAGATTCTGACTTTTGAGTACAAGGTTTGAGTCCAACCCTCATTTTTTTTTATATGATATTTTACTTAGTTAGTGTAGGCCTGGTTATTTTTTGTATTTATAAAAACTTTTTATGTTGGTATGTACAGGGTATTGGTTGATATTTTNTAATTTTATGATGATAGGTTCAAAATCGTTCTCACAGGAATATCTTTTGTACATTATCATAAATATTGTATTCATTTTTAAAAAGTTTAGATTTTGATTTACTCTTATAAATTGGAAAAAACATTCTTGTAAATTTTATTATCGCGGACTCAAAAAGCGTAAAAAAGTAATCCAAAATGACAGATAAATTTTCTCTAATTTCGAGGAGAAACAAATGAAGGGCGCCCAACGTACGCGAGTCTATTTTTTTGAAATAACATCATCTCAAGTTGAGATTCTCAACAACACAAAGTATTGCACATAATACTGGTGATTTCATATTGTGGATTGCGCTGCAATACACACGTCCAAGGATTGCAAAAATACACTATAAAAATACACGGCCAAAGATTTAAACTTTTAGATGCCAGAGTATTTTCATAAAAATTACACGATTAAATTTAGAAACTTTTCAAATGAGATGCTAATACAGATGAAAATGACCTTTTTTGTTGTAACTAACATTATTTTATGTAATAAGTATTAAATTTTTAGATGCTTGGGATAAAACATTTTTTAATATATTTTCTAAAAAATATGTAGCAACAATGTTTTCTAAATAATATAAATTTGCTGTTACATGCTTATGGTATTTAATGACGAAGAAAATTGAAGCATATTGCAAATGTAAAAGTATATGCAAAAAAATGTCAGCTGTTAATCGTGTGGACTTAAGAGGTAATGTGGGCATTTTGATTTTGCAGAAGACTAAGGTAACTATTTTGAGTTACCCAAGAGATTTAAACCTTAAAACTAGTACTGTAATAATTTGCATTATTCTGCTCTAGATTTTCGCAATCAATAAATTTTTCACATCATCGAAATCTCCAACATTTGCTGTTACACATTCTAACCAAAAACAGAGATTAAAATTAGAACTTTAGAATTACGATACCTGAACACTATAATACCGAAGCCATTCCTGATCATATTAATTATTGTAAATCGAATATTGAAATGTCACTGTGGAACAGTTTAAATACTTAAAAACGAGTAAACCTTCTTAACAATCTCCTAAAGGAGGTATGCAACTCTGATTTGATAAAAGCCTAAGAGGCATAAAAATGCTACAAATTCATACGCGGTGATAATGAAGTGTACTACAAACCCAATCATCCAAAATTTTTTTTCGAAATTTTCGCCTTTTTTCAATTTTTAACTAAGGTTACTTTTTTTTAGGTCGGCCTACCCTTCTCATGACGATCACGATTGTCTACACATTTACTGCTTGACTATATTTTTGATGAATTCCTGGAGGAAACGAGTTTCTACCATGTTTTTTCTCAAATTTTATACCGAAAATACCTATATCTTAAATTCCGGAAGAAGAGACTATAATAGAAAAGAGAGATGCCGCGCGCTTTGAAAACGCGGAGAGGATTAAGTTGAGTGTCTCTCGCTAAAGAACCAACTTTTTTTTAAGCGGGATCCCAAAATACTATTGCTATAACCAGATTATAATTATCAACTAATCATTTTAATACAGATCACAAAAATATCTCATCCTTATTTAAATTAGATTCATAAATAACTTATCATGGATAACAAAATATTTTCATTCTTTTGAACTCAATAACATTACAAAGGTTACATTTAAAAAAAAATATAATCTCTTCTGAACAATAATAATTTTTTTAATGAAGATTTTTGAATATTAAAGATTATTTGAATATATTTATCCCTAATCTTAACTTACCGATGAAATCCCGGTTTGAAATCTGTTCATGATACATTTTTTCTAGTAACGCATTCGTCTTGCAGCTTAATCATTTCAATCCGAAATTTCAGTTTCAATCTATGTTCAAATGATTAAAAAAATATGTTTCGGATTTTTTTCGGAATACTTTTTTTTCTTCTTTATGAATGAACCAAAAGTTTGTTAACAAATAGTGGTTCGTTTTTTGTGACCTAGAATTGTCACTGGAAAATACCCTGACCACCGGATAACCGCCTGCTGTTTTAACAAAACGTTCTTGGTCTCCTAGGCGACAATCAAGTCGGATCATAAATTAAGGAGATAACCAGTTCATAAAAATAAGCAGCTGAATTTTGCTCATAGCCCTTTAGCAATTTTTAAATGTCAAACATTTATAAGTTTGAAATCAAACTAGAAAATAATTAATAAAAAAATCAGGAAATTTTCATTGAAATTTCACCCTAGATTAATTAAGAGATTACTTCTGAAATTGGCAGAGAAATTTTAAAGATAATAGCAAAAAGATTGAGATAAATGTCATATCCAAATTTCTGAGGCAGGCGCAGCTTTAATTTTAATGGCATTTCTAGATTTTAAAATTTGTCCATAAGAAGTTCAAGCTAATGTTTTCGATGACATTAAACTTAAATAATAGTGAATTTGAAATTTTTATTTTGCGGCGATTTTTTGCATTTTTATGTATGAGATTATCGGCGCGCTTTCATGGATTTTTAGGAGTTTAAGAATTAGTTGCGTATAATTGTAAAATGTGTTTTGTTTCAATTTCGAAAATATTTCCGAATAAAAAGTTCTCTGATTACGTCAAGACGATATTTTTGGAAGTTGAGTAGGAAATTTAAGCTGAACGTAATTTTTAACTTAAGGGGGTACTCAACGGTTTTTGAGATTTTAGATCGGGGCTCAGAAAGAAAACTAAACAAGTATAGAAATTATGAAAAGCCTAAAATGAAGATCTATCTTTGCGTCGCACGCAAAAGTAAAAAGAGTTTTCTGGAAAACACGCAAGCGCAAGTGGGAGTAGATGTTCTAGAACCTGTTTGACCTTCAATGTCTTATATCATCGATAACGACTTAATGGAAATTGAATTAACTTTGTAAGAATACACAATTATACTAGGTTGACAGTTAGTAGCCAAGATATCTAGAATATGAAAAAATAATTTCATGATATTTAGAATTGTAGCTCAGTTTTCTCCAAAAACGACTTGAAATACAATTTTTTTTAAATTTATTATCGAGGAATATGCTTCTCAAATTTCTAGTGAAACTTTTTTTTTAACATCGCTCCTATTTATAGAAATTGCAGATTAATTCAGCCGGAAGTCAATTTTCATGATTTCTTGAGAGAATGTTTTGATCGTATAAGTTGAAGCGTACCAATCAAATGAAAGCTCATAGTCTACTGAACAAAAATCTGCTTACGTAGGTTGAAATTGATCCTTATACTAGGAATCAAGAAAATGGTGGAAAATTCCCAAACTGAAACGAAATTTTCTCGAAACGACTAGATACATTTTTTTTTAATTTGATATCCATACGTGAAACATGTCTCTCAATTCCATGAAAATTTTCTTTAATCATTGCTCCTAGCATAGAAAATTGCATTTTAGTTCAACGGAAGCAATTTGGAGTTTTCTAGAAATTTATTTTACATCCGACTTGTATCCAAAAAATACACCTCAAATTGAACTACTGCAAAACTGAGTAAAAATTGCCACTTTCACTTTTACTTATTTTTAGAATTTTATTAAAATTGACTTTATGTATTTTTTTCCAACAAAAGACTTAAAAAAATCTGAGAAACATCGAAATCATTTGAAATATCTCGACAATTTTTTTATGATAAGAGCAGAAATGATCTTTTGTGGCCTCTCGAGGCTTTTGGGTGCGGTTGATTATGATCCAAACCTGAATTAAAAAACCGTTGAGTACCCGTTATTTAAAAAAAATCATTGAAAAATGAAATATTCAAAAATTCGGAAAATTCCTCAGAAAATTGATATGAACATTTTATTTCAGCTTTTGGTATTATCTTTGAAAATTTCTCTGCCAATTTCAGGACTTATCTCTTAATCAATCTACGGTGAAATTTCAACGAAAATTTCCTGATTTTTTTATTAATTATTTTCTAGTTTGATTTCAAACCTATAAATGTTTGACATTAAAAAATTGCTAAAGGGCTATGAGCAAAATTCAGCTGCCCATCAATATTAATTTGCAATTTAAGTGTTTTCGCCCACGCATTTTTCATGAAAATACTTGCAAAATTACCATACATTTTTCTAAAATTGAAAATAATATAATTTTCGTAAATGTTTTTTCGTGAAGGTTTTTTTCACGCCAATCTTATAATTACAAGAAAAAATAAATGAGGTGTTTTTAAATACTCAAATTGTGACCACTAGGTGTTCCCAAAAAATTTTTCGTGTTCGGAATCTTCTTTTTTGAGACCGTTTAACCCCACAAATTTGAAGAATCCCTGCTGACGGATTTAGTTTTGAAAATAGCTGTCCTGGGTATGACCCTAGATATACCGAAGATTTTTAATAAGAATTAATTTCTGAAATTTGAATGAACAGCTTGAGTACATTGAACTATTTCGAGATCGGCATGCCCACTTTTCAGCTAATATATCAATTTTCCCGAATTTAAATATTTTGATAAGAACGGTCTTGATTCCATGTTCACGTGTCGGTTACATTATAATGCATGTAAGTTATGATTATTTAAATTATGAAACTAATAAATACGAACGTTACAATACAGGTGACTATATGTCTACTTTAAGTTCTGAGAACGAATTTAAGTCTATATATTTTGTTGGTTTATTTTATATCACAGTGAACTTTACAGAAATGTGCAAGAAATACTTTTCAATTATTTCTTGGAGAATGTGGGTTAATTTATTTAAAGAGTGGTGTTAATATTATGAAATCAAGTTGTGTTTTATCAGTTCTTAAAAAAACAATGACAAAAAATTAATGGATACTGAGAGGTTTTATAATCAGCATGAGGCTGAAAATTTTTAGGTCGTACGAATGTATTAAGAAATTCTCACAAAACCATTTCATTAGCATAAATTATTATGAATTATTTTCTTAATTCTTAGCATACATTATGATGAATGCTGCATAGACTATGTGTGCAGCATGTGCAGCACTATTTATGCAGCATAGTTCCATGCGAATGGAAATATGAATTTCAATTTTTTTTTGATCGGATCGAAAAAGTGTCGTTTCGATCAGGTATAAATTTAAGTGCTAGTCCAGCTTATATGAGCTAAAATCGGATCGATACAAGTTCTAAAAAAAAAATATCATTTTCCTAACCTAGGTCCATCTTAAAAATAAAGGTTATCTCTATCGCGCGTGTTCGAATCCCACTAAGGTTGTCTCAGTGATCGTCTTAGTGATTGCTTGAGCGATTACACACTTATCAACTTTGGTGGTCCCAATATCAAGCAGCTTTGCATATAATCATACTCAAGACAATCACTTAGACATTATTAGTGGGATTCGAACACGCGCTATAGAGATAACCTTCAATATTAAGATTGACTTAGGGTGGAGACAGGATATTATTCTAAAATTTTAAGCAAGTTAATTTTTTATACAAAACTTTTGAAAAAAAGCCAGATTGAAAAATCGACCTTATAAAGATAAGAATGCGAAAGATTGTTTGCATTCGTATGACCTAAAAATAATTATAATAATCCTCTCTGTCATTTGTACCTTACTGATTAAAGTTAACTAGATGAACATTTTTTACCCCCTTAATTTAAAAGAAATTTCAAATAATTTTCGCATATTTAAATATTATGAGCTTTTTGCTACGCTTATTAACTCCCGAAACCTGACGGGAAAAAGTCGAGGATTAAAATTGAATTGGTGCTGGTATTTGCTGTGTATAAGAATCTGAGCTAACACCAATTATTAACACTAACGATTCTTAAAAAAAAATATAATTTATGGCACCTGCGTTCAAAGGGCGGTTTTACAGCATTTGAATGGAGTTATAGAAAGTAGAAATATCTTAATCATTGCTTGAATAGAGGTTAGTTTTATTTTAATAATAATCGATCAAAAAATAAATTTTTATTTGGAAAGTGAAACTTCTGTTATGCGACCAATTTTCTTGCGATAGACTATTTGCTTAAAATTTTAAATGAGTTTTCATCAATAGAAATTTAAAATTTTCATGAGCACGTCAGGGTCAAAAATTAAGTTTGAATACGATTTTAATACTTTAAATGCAATTTAAAAAGTCAAATTTTTTTTTTAGATAAATTAACAAATTCATACAAAATTGTGGACAAAATACTCTCATTTAACGAAAGAAATTCACTCTCAAATAAATTCCTTCTTTTGATGAAATATCTTATGTGAAAAAAATATTTTATGGCATAATTATGAAATATTTTGTAGCATAAGTAAAAGCAGGCCATTTGGTTCTTTTTACTAATGAAATACTGCAATGTTATTTTGGAGAAATCTTTAAAAAATGTTTATCGGTCTTCTTTTTCCATTGATCTAGATCGTTTTTCTAGGGTTTTCTGCTTCCTCGACATATCATAGTCAATTTCAGATTCTGCATCTGCAGTTTCTGAATTTAATCTTGTTTTTCGTTTGTAAAGCATGTAACAAATAATTATCAAAATTACTATAATACAACAAGCCGCCCCAATAAGACTCCACTGATCCTCTTTTTCGAGCGTTTTAAACTTGTAATCTATCGACTTTTTGAGCTCTTCCTCCTCTAATCGAAGACGCTCACGCTCTTGAGATCGTTCTTGTTCAAGGTTAAATTCATAATCATAATAGTAAGAGTCAGGGAAGGCGTCTTCTAACTTTGGTATTTCGTTTACAGGATTCGCAAAGACCTAAAAGTATTTGGTGGTAAATTGGTAACTGCTCGTCCGATATTAAAATTGTGCAATAAGAGTATAGCGTGATGTGCAAAATGCGAATGCCTTTTTCTCTAGAGTCTAGACTATTTTGAATTTTTTCTCTCAAAGGAACAGAAAAAATCCAGTTTGAAATTCGAACAAAATAATTTCAAACTCGATTTTGACAGCTTTCCATACTTTTTTGTGAATTTATTTTTGTTTTTTGTTTCAAAATTTCCATGCGCATCTTTTGAGTATAAAAATATGCAATAAAACTTAATTGCATTTTCCACCCTAGTGTAAAGTAAATACCTAATTTTAGTTTGATAATATTTTGAATCAAATTTGAAAAACTTTATAAAATATTTTTTGAAATATGACCCTACATTTCAAATTTGATCCCTTGTATTACAGAATCAAGGATTTGAAGCCAGTACAAAAATCTATTTACATACCCATGAACAGAATATAAAATTTTGAAATCAGATCAGAAAAAATATTCTCAAAAAGTTCCACTATGACTCCAGGAGTGCTAAAAAAACCAGCTTCGTTCTTCTTGAACTGAAGTCAAAGACTATATGTCTCTAGTGTCGCGAGAGAGGCTTTTGTGAGGCCGGTTCTAATCTAAAGTGAGTTTGAAAGAAATATATATAAAAAGAAAAATATTTAGGCAATAAGTTGCGTGGTTCAATCGCGTAGCTCAGTCGTGCCCTTCTACACAATTATATTCATACAAACCTCTTATAAAACTAGCCAACTTTCCAAAAATTCTCAACAAAAAAAGACCCCTACATTCAATCAAAAAAGCCACAAACGTTCTACTAAACAAAAAATAAAAACTTTGAGCACTCGTTAATCATGTATCGCATTTAACCTCCTTAATTTTATGATTATTTCCGTGAAAATGTTTCATATGTTTTTTCATAATAGTGATAGTTACAGTATTGGAAGGCGTCGGCTAGCTTCGGTATTTCGTTTAAAAGATTCGTGAAGACCTTAAAGTATTTGATGGTAAATTTTGAAACGTTGAAACAATTTGCGAATGATATAAACAATAGATTAGAAAGAAATACCGAGAAGTTATTGTGCTCTTGTTTTGTACATGGCTTATTACACATGTACATCTTCTTTATAGCTGGGTTTAAGGTTAACTTGTGAGATCATCTCAATGAGATGGATAAAGGGTTAAAATCATTAAAAAATCGTTAACTTATTTCAATTTTTTGATAAAAAAATTCAAAATTTTATAGTTAAATAATTACCATTTTAAATTCAATTGAAAAGTTTTTAACTATTTTTAAGTTAAAGTTAAATCATTGAATGATGTCTAATTATTGCTTGTTTTGATGTTATGACCACGTTAATAACCAAATGTTAGCTCAAGAACTGTATTAATCAGAAGTTCTCAGTGACAACAATATTTTTTTTTAATTTGGTCTATTATTTTGAGGTTCACCACTGGTGAGTCACCAGAAGTGATTCACTAGAGCGAAAATTCGAAAGTTGTAAAAAGGGGGTGGTCAACTTTCTTCGAGCTAAATAATATTGGAAATGCAGTCAAGATAGTTTTTATGTCAATGCAGAGACTTTTCATAATTTATTCAGAAATTTTAACTCCGCGGCGCTTCAAAAAAGAAATGATGTATAACAAATTGAGATCTTTTTTTGAAAAAAAAGTGAAAGTTCGAAAATTTTTAGGCCCTGAGAAAAAAGTGTGTGAAAATTGCGACTCTGATTTGACATTTTTTCGGTGAAATATACCGAAAACTAAGAACTCATGAGAAAAACCGGAAATGCCTTTTTTTAATGATTGGGTTTTTAGTACACTTAATTATCACTCCGTATCAATTTGGAGCATTTTTAATGCCTCTTAGGCCTTTCATAATTCAGAGACGCACAGATCCCTGCCGCTAATTTGACATATTCTCGATAAAATATTAGCCAAACAGGGCCTCGACTCGAGTTTGAAACTGGCTTATCTGAATTATATTTTCGAGGCCCTCGAGGATATAATTCAGATAAGCCAGTTTGTAGAACTTGCCTTCAGCTTGCGTCAGAAATTTGTCAAAACTATTTTGTATGCTTACACTCCTAGACACATAAGCGAGACAGGGAGACCTAAGCCAAAACGGAAAATCTATCTCCTCTCAGATTTTCTTTTGAAATAAACATTAATTTTAATATAACCTGTATAATTAGTATTCAAAACTTAACAGCGGCGTTTTTGTGGAAAAGTGCTATACATTGTTCTATACATTGTATTTTTTCTAGAACATGCAAAAAACCACCGTTTTTTGGACATCACGCCTCGAATAATCAATCTCCTCCAAGGTTAAATTTGCAATTAGCTCAAAATATTGCAAAAGCTAGTTCAAAACAAATAGAAACTTTACAGCGGCGTTTTTCTTCAATTTCGACTCTGAGCTCAAAATATGAATTTTTCGAGGCCACGTGAAAAAATTTCCCAAAAAAAATGTGCTTTGATTTATTCGAAAGTAAGCGCTAAAGAAAGCTGGGGAAACATTGAAGAGAAAGTTGGCTTAAGTCAACCCGATATTTTGAAGTTTTAGTGGTCAAATTGACACAAACGTTATTTTCGAACATAATTTTGTGAAAAATACATAGAAAAAAATAAAAAAACGCAAAATTTTCGAATATTTTTTTGTTGTCATTTGGGTTGTTCTATGCGTTCAAAACATTAAAAATTGATTTGGTGCATTTTTATGACATAATAACTGCAGAAAATGTAGGAGCAGGGATATCCTTAAATCATTTTTTTTTGGTATTATGCTATTTTCTTGCATCATAAGAAAATTTTCGAAATTAATTTCGAAATTAAAGTCCAAAAGTTTGACGATGTTGTCTGGCGGCGAAGAACTAGATATGAATCATGTCAATCAGATATTGATTGAACCAGTGGATCTATTTTCTATGTATCATGGGACCCTTTTAAGGCCTCGTACATTCTGACAGATATTGATATGAGCTCTTGATGAAAAACTTTTCACTGGATTGATATATTCTCCCCAAATACCATCAAAGTGATGATTCATGATCCAGGCAACTTTTGTAACTAGCGAATTTTTGCATTATGGCTTTTTAAGAAAATTTGAGTTCGAATTTAACTTTTCGAATTTGAAAAATTATGAGAAATTTTGGATAAAAGTCCAAACATAATGAAAAAATGCCTTATTTTTCGTTCAAATTTTTTTTTCAATATTTGTTCCAAATCAACGAAAAAAACCCTACAAAAAAGCTACTTTAACTTTTCGACTAGGTGACCACATATTTTTTATATGCTCTCTAAAAAACCATTTGACATGGTTTAGTGATTTTTGGTCAAAAATAATTAGAAACATTTTGAAAATTTTTCTCATTTCTTGTTCAAAAATTTTCAAACTAATCCTTAAGCTGAAAACTAATCCTTAAGCTGAAAATATTGGGGATGGTTTCTTTCACTATATTTAAATGTTCTTTCGTTTTGTTACTTCGCTCTTGTTTATACTCTGAATCATACTTTTTTGAATGAAAATACGGTTTTCGCGAAATCTGGTTAAGCCCTTTTAAATCAAGAATAAAAAAAAAATCAACGAGACTTGACTAATTGGTAAGGCGACCCATCCACCACGTAAAATTCAATAAATTAAACTCATGAGAATAAATATTTCTTTCGATGTGCTAAAATTTCGTTTTTTTCGACTTTTTTCAGAAATTTAAATNTCTTATCCGCACTCATTTTACAGATAATTCTGTTTTTTGTGCTAAAAATAGTTCAGAGGTAACGTTTGACAATGGCGGAAATCCCATTTCGACAATTATAAAATAAAAAATTATTAAAATTTGTATTTTCAGCAAAATTTATTTAATCTTATGGGCCATCGACACAGAATTTTGGAAAATTGATTTAACCAGAAATAACTAACTGAGAGTGACGCCAGATGCTTAAACCAGCCCGATATAATTTATTTCCCCTTTGGTCTCACACAAAAACACCCTCATGTTTTTTGAGCCAAAAATAAAAACCGTGCAGAGTTGTCCCGTACCCCTTGTTTATACTCTGAATCATACTTTTTTGAATGAAAATACGGTTTGCGCGAAATCTGGTTAAGGGGATGGGTGTCGATTTTAAAGCCCTTTATAGAATAAATTTATGATACATTAAAATCGATTATGACTAAAGTTGACCCAAGGAATACCATGGTGGCATTTAATTATTCAAAACAATCTAGAACAAAATTTAGATCAATATTTAATGTTTTTTTAACTCGCATTGAAACGGTATTTCACCATGATATAAACATTTTGTATATGTGAATGTGACCCGTCAAAAACGATGCATGACGTTAAAATAATCGGAAATGGGCTAATCGAATTTAAGAAATTTCAATTAATTTTAGGAAAAAATGTTTAACCTAATTAACGCATTTCACGCTGATTGGTTCAAAATGTCGATTAGCTGTAAGCTTATTTTTTGATCAGTGAAATCTCAGCTTTAATTTGGTCGTAAAAAGCGGTCTTATTCTGAACATCGGTCTAGAATAAGTATAATTTTGAAGACGACAAATTATAAAAATCAGCGTTCAAGAGAGATTCTAGATAATACAAGAGCGAAATTCGAAAAAAATGGGCTAAACATATAAGTAACCGCACTCATCCCGTACGCTGGGTGAATTTTCAGACGCTTTGTATGTGGGGCCTAATTTAAGTATAACTTTGGAAAAACGCTTGTGTGTTCTAGAATTGACTCAGCACCTGGTGGTGTGATGTAACAATGCTAAGTTTGAGATGTCTTATCGTTAGACGAAAAATGGATCTACAAACGAGTATCCTCAGATTTCTCACAACTTCCCTAGAATTATTCTGAGGCGTGATTGTAAGGTACCAAAAAGCGAAACCCACCCCCTCAAATTGGTTATCTTATTGGTTGGTTGATATATTGGGACTCAAAAATATCTTACAAATGGTCTTTAAGGCTAGAAGTTAGAATATACTCAGTTTGTATACAAGGTGGACCTCTGAAGTCCAGTGTCTGAACAGAGGTCCTCTGTTCTTCTCATAAGATCCGTATAAAAGTGTCTAAATCCTGCTCAAGTTTAAAATAAGAGAATATGAATAAAATATTTGTATGATTCGAAGTCAAAATCATTTAAATTTTTGATGATGTCTGAACTGGCCGAAAGTTTTTTTGTAGTTTTAAATTAGCAAATCATATCCCTTTATCAGACTCTGGTTAAGAAATGAAGGCGGAAGATTCCTTTATAATCGCACGACCTCGAGGTATGTTTTCAGTTGAGTGGAGTGATCGGTGAAGTCTTTAAAGCACGTGATTTAAGTGTACAATTTCTTGAAAGGTGAAATTTGGCCGTGGGTAAATTGGTCTATAGGTGGCGCGCGTTGACAATGATCATGAATGTATTCTCATCGAGGGATAAATTAACGCCAACTATAGCATGTTCAAACTTTAATTAGCTTTCAAAAATTTCTTTATGAAAAAAGACTAATAATTTTCAAGTTTTGAGAATATCCGTAAAATTATCTCGAAGTACGTCTCAAGGGGGACTGGTTGAACTAGAGCGAAAACTAAAGCGAAATTAGAAAAACTGGTCGAGTTTATTTTTGGCCTACCATTTTTACAAGTTATGTCAAAATTTTAGCCAATTTCAACATAAAACCTAGGAGGAGATAGTTTAACCATTTTGGCTTGAGTCCTCTTGTGTCGCTTATGTGGAGGGGAGTGTATGCATACAAAAAGTTTTGGCACATCTTGCACGCAAGTTAAAGGCTAGTTCTACAAACTCGCTGATCTTAATAATATCACCGAAGCCCTGGTGGGCTAATATTTCATCGAGAAACATCAATTCCAGCGACCAGTACCCCCTTGAAGTTTCAAAAAAAAATGAATTCATCGAAGAGTTTTTGAGAC
>SCLH01002026.1:141878-195118 GCA_004367855.1 Oikopleura vanhoeffeni | reverse complement strand
ATATGCTGGCAAATTGATTTAAAATATTTAACTTGAGTCCTGTATACAGCAACAAACGATAGTTTATCGTGTACAGCCAATTATCATTAATTATTTAGATTTTTGAAGATTTATTTAATTCTACTGTATGTTTATATGCTTATTTTAATTGATTTGATCGTGCTAGATGCATTTGACAGCAAACGAATTTGTTATGTATAAAAATAATACGTTTATTAGAAACGTACCTTCTATTATGACAAAACGAATTCTTTCACGTTAATACCAATGATAAATAATGACATATTTGATAAAATTATTTAATTAAATTTGCTTTTATTGCATCAGCGGTCTTTTTAAGAATAACAGTTAACCCTAAAGGGAAGTACAACGTAGTTTTATAATTTAATTTACGCCCATATTTGCATGGAGTGTTAGCAATTAACAGTTTTTTGGTGAACGAAATCACTCGAAGAAATTATACGCGAACGAACAAAACATGCAGCAAGGTACAAAGAAAATAAACAATTAATCGTCCTCGTTTGGGCTTGGTTGTTCGGCCATATCCGCTTCAGCGTTCAAATCGTCAGCATTGAAATCTTGATCAAAATCAATTCCATCATCAATGAAATCGTCACCTTTTAAAATTTTAAGAAATAAGTATATTGATAGAGCACAGCCCAGAAAAAAACTTCCGCCAAGGCACCGTCACCTTTATATAGGTGACTGTTAAGCGCCTATTAACAAAAGCCAAGGTAGTTAGAGTTTCATTTTTTTTTGCATAAGGAAGTTCAAACGATATATTTTTGCATCCGACATTGATTATTCTAGAATTTTTGATTTTTAGTTTTGAAAATTTACTGATAAGAGCAAGGTACATGCATCATCAGGTGATACAAGCTCACAGTGGTGTCACAAATTATTTGGTATTGGAATGGATGCACAATGATCTGACCTATGTCATCGTTTTTTCTGATTGTGATTGTAATATATAATCAAATTCAAAAAATTATTTTAAATGGTTTTTAAAATTTTGATGAAAAAATCACAAATTTTTCAAATAAAAATGGTTATTCTCATCACTATCCCAAACCGACATAAGTACACTTTGATTATTTTCTGGGTTCGCCTATCACCTATCCAGTGACTCTGTGGACAATATTTAATTGCTCGAATTAATTTTTAATAATTAAAATATTTTCTGAAATACTTAAAATTGCAATTTTGAAAATATAACTTTTGGAAAAAAAAATATCTGTTCCTGTATACCACAATTAATCTTTGTTTTTGAGTGTCAACCATGACAAAACACTTTCCTAAAAATGGGCTATTTTCAGAATTTAATTGACGCAATAGGTCGCATTTACATTTTTTTTAGAGGTAAAAGATTGGAAAAAAATCTCCAAAAATCAACCCTCCGTAAATTTGAAACAAAATATTCCAAAAAAAATAAGTCACTTTTTTGAAATCCTTCGCAAAAATTCTTTAATAATGTATTCGAAGGAGACAATTCCTACGAGGTTTTTTTGCATATTTAGATGAATTTTAAATATGCGCAGTCAACCTATATATAGTGTTGTGCTCAACGGTTTAAGTCCGAAACTTTAAATTTTTCTTTTTGAGCTATAACGCTTTGATGTTTAACCTGCGAGGAACGTATTTCTCATTATATTCTATGTTAAGAAAAATTTGTAAGCAATTTTTTTTTATTTAAATTTATCAACTAGTTTTGAAATTCTATTCCTCATTTTCAACGCTATGAATTTAGTTATATTAACTTACATTTGTACAGTAAGTTCAAGTTAAAAAGCAAAAAATTGAATTCTAGAGAGCTCAAAACATTTTTGAATTTTTTTCCAAAAAAAGAATTATTTAATAAATATACCAGAATCGGCACTAGATTGCGTTTTCAAAGCATGTTGAGGAAACTTTAGAAAATTAACGCTTTTAAAAAAACAATTTTAAATTTCTTGCGCCCACACAAAATAATTGGCAACCTCTACAGATTTAAAAATCTGTGAAGCTTTTTCAACCTTAAGCATTTATTATTTTCTCCAAAAACCTGAAAGATGCAAAGCGACAGATAGTCATATCTCTAATAAACTTTAGAAGATAGTAATTAATTAAACCTTGTGACATATAAAAAAAAGTTCCGCAAAGAGCAGCCAAGAGCCACAGTTTGTGGCTCTACTTTGAATGTTGTTAAACAGAAGCTTAAGGGCAGTTGGAGATTTCAATTTTTTCTGCGTAAGAAAGTTCGGAGGTTATATTTTGCCATCCCGAAAATTCTTAATATTCTGATTTCTTAATTTTTTAGTTCTACGACAATACTACATGAGACCAGCAAGGCTATAACCTATTACACCCTGATAACACGGTCACAGTTGTCTTCCACAAGTTACATTTCTGTCGGAAAACGAATGCACAATATCTGACCTACGTCATGATTATAATCTGATTTATATGATTTATCATGAATTTATGATTATATCTCATAAATCGAAAAGTTATTTGAAATAAGTTCAAAAGGTTGAATGGAAAAATCATTATGTTTAATAAAAAATATTAATTTTTTTCCCTATCAAAGCAGATTATTTCATTTTTATATTACTTTCAAGTAAAATGGTAATGAAGTACAACTGTGAACAATTTTTGATTGCTTAATTCATTTTTATAATACTTTTATTTTCTTTCAATGGATACTTAAAAGTTGCAAATTTCAAAAATTTCACTTCCGAAAAAAAATATCTGCCCCTAGATACCTAATTAATTTTTTTTAACTGTTCATGCATGCACATAAACACTTGACTAAAAACTGGCTAATCTCACATTGGTATTGTTATGTATAGTTCCGAATTAATTTTTCAGGAGTGATAACATAAGGCGAAAAATTTAAATCAAACACCCCCGTTATGCTGGAACTAAACAATTTCAACAAACAACTAAAACAACTAAACTTCTACGATCTCCGTTTTTTTGCCTTTGAATGCTTTTAGATATGCTTGACCACAATTGTGCTCTGTGCTCACAAGGGTTAAACTGGATTATCCGATGACTTATTGATACTACGCAAAAGTTATAGAAATTTATATACTAGCAAAAATCATTTTAAAAATTTTCCCTTTTTTCCTCAAGGCTTACAATCTTCTCCATTCAAATCACCCCTTCAGAATCATTTATCTTTCCCATCATTAGGGTTACGTCACGTGTTTTCAAATTTGAAGTGAACGATATGTTGGTTTTAATGAATATTTTTATAAACAGGCCTCCGACAACTTTGCTTCAAGAAAAATTAAAAATAAATTAAAAAAATGTGTCTTAAAAGTCTTTTGAATTAGTTTCATAAGTTTTTGAAATCCAAATAAACTTCAGAATAATATTGGTTAATTTCTAGAATTGGCGTTTAACGGTTAACCCCTTAGGCAAAGCTTGCTAGAAATCAAGCACTAAGGGTCGCAGCAATTCATGCACGCAAATGCGGATACTGAACAAATATAATTGTTTATTTTAGGCTCAGACGCATATGTACAACAAAGGTGAATCACGCTGCTTGAGAATGATTAAATTGTCCATTTTTTTCACAGATTATAAGTATTTTACAGTATCGTGAAAAGCCAACATTCGAAAACAACGTTCGCTCATTTCACTCAGGAAATACCGGAATTGATATTTTGTATTTTTTCCGAACAGAAATTTTTGAATTTTTTGCGATGCCGATTGTCAGAAAATTGATCAAAAAACATATATATATAATACGGAATGAAACTGGGAGAGAAATACAGAACCAGCAAACAATTTTGAAATATGGAAACGGGCAATTGAAGAAGAGTCAAAATGAATGCAAATGTGAAACTAGCAACAAAATCGAAGTTCTGTATGTTACGAAACTGTAATGAATTGGAAAATTTAATAGTTTGTCTTTGTCGCTATCAAGTAACGTTTTAGAAACGCTCTTACTGAAACACTTACCGTTAACTGTATAAAACCATCGTTATAAAATGTATACCCCACACCAGAAGTAACCTATTTGTGTATTTTTAGTATAGAGCAATTTTTAAATGCAATCGTGACGATCTTTGTGTTGTGTGTGTTTGAGCTATAGTAAACATAAAGTGCTATGGTGGGACAGAATGGTTAAAAACATATAGAACATTTCGTGATTTATTGTTTAAGTGAATAATGCAAAAAGTTGAATTTTCTAAGAATACAAGAATTCTGTTAAACAATGACGGCAGGCTAAAATATATTTTAACATCCAATAATTAAAAGAATACCCTCATTCAAAGGACTATTTTTAGAACATCAATCATGTTAATACGTGAAATGATATTAAATTCATATCTTTCTGTATTTTCAACAATTTTGGTCCAATTCACAGTTTGTTTAAATATTTGAAACCAATCCTACTCTTTTATTTTCGCTTAGTTTTTAATGTAAATTTAACGCTGATTGTGAATATCTAAATATTATGTCTTATTATTAAGGTTTTTTTTGTTGACAGACAGCAAAAACCGTCTAACCCTGAGACTCACAAAGTGCCGATTGGCACTAAAGTAATTAAACGCGCCGTTCTTATAGTAAAAAACGCATACTAAACGCAGTAGTATATGAAATTCACGATCGCTTGTTCCACAATTCTTCTATATTTTGGTTATGATTTTTTTTTTCTAAGCTTCTCTGGTTCGGAATTATAGTCAATTGTTTTAGTCGTGATCGGGGGTGAATTGACAAAATAGAATGTGTTTTTTAGACACGAAATGAATATATTGGGAAAAATTTGACGAATTATCTTATCAGATAATTATACATATTATTTTATTACGAGCGATGATAAAACATTTGACGGATCCAAATGAATTTAAAAAAAGGTTTTTCACATGTCAATTTATTCGATTTTGCTTTGAAAATAAGTTTTAACTATCCCATATTGAATATATGAGTTTCGCCTTTTTTGAGAGACTTTTTTTGTCTTTAATGTTTTGGAAATATTATAATTGTTAAATTGGCGAAATCGTTTGTGTAGTATAATTTGTTGGAATGAAAGGAGTGATACTCAGATATTTTGTGATAACGGAGACTTCGATTTATTCAAGCATATAACTAAGATAGGTATTTGTGATAAGAAAATAATTTCTTCAACTGAGGAAATGACGTAATTGACATGAGGTAACATTGTTTTATTAGAAAATAATGCTCCGAAAGATAATCGGCGGGCATCTTGTGGACTTCCAACTTTGATCTGTAATTGTACTTGGCAGTTGTTATGTTAACAGTCAAAAACAAGACCTGAGAAAGAAAAAGTCTACAGCAAGGCTACCGAACAAAAAATTGACCTCCCCAGAGATCGGAATCTATCCAGAGGGCGGATTATTTTTGAATTTTGAAAAAAAATTTCGTTTTTTTAATCAAAATGAGTTACATCCGAGATCTGAAATTTGCGCGAAAGCGTAGTCTTAGCTCTCATTAAAAAAAAATGATGGCAATGCTGAGACATGTAAATTACGAAAAAAAACTATTTTGACGGTTAAATTTTTTTTCATTGCGCAATCGCTTCAAATCTTGATCAGATATTAATGAGGCTAAGTCGGCTCTTGAATCTATTCGCAATGATTTTTGTAATTTCCTTCTTAGGGTTTGGCACTCAATCTTGAAGAAATTATTTTTTGATTTGATACCGTTAGTAGTCTGCCGAATGAATGATTGTGATTTCTTAAATTTAACAACTCATAATTTGATTCGGGGACTGTCAATCGAAGCTATCTCCTGGGCTATTGCAGATCCAACACTTTTTTTTTCTCATTTTTCCAAAACACAAAAACTTATACTTATTTTCAAATAACTTCTTGTCGAAAATAGTCTACTCCGATAATATCAGAACAGAAAAACAAATTGTAATTATATCAAAAACATTTTTGACTCATGTTTTATGTGAACTCTTGCCAAATTTTCATTGAGATAAGCATCCTGGAGATTACTACGACATAGATCAAATTAAGACCGAACACCCAGCACTGCTAATGGAGTCTAGTAAGTTTCGCACCTCGGGCGAAACCTCATATATTCAAACGCAATAATTGAACGCGGCTTCGCCAGTCTCATTATTGCATATAAAATAATATATTTGAAAAAAACTTGATACATCTCAATTGGTTTCTATGACTAGTATGAATTTGAGACTGTTTGAGAATAATATTTGTCTGGGATATTACAAGATCTGGAAAATAAAAATGTCAAAATAACTGAGTGAGATTTTGCTGCGCCCTATACACTGACAAACCATAACCATCTTATGGAAAACCATTTTTGATAAACAGGATGTTTGAGAACTAAAAAAATCTGTTTTTGATGCTTATTGCTCAAAAATATATCCAAAAAAAATTGTGGCGACTGCATATCAATTGTCCCTAAAACATGTAGTTTGAAAAACCCATCTCAAAAATTTTTCCAAATTTTGGCTGAAGACAACTTTTCAAATTTTGCCCAAAATTACCCTGTAATGGAAATCCATTACATGGTAATGAAACCCATTACCATGTAATGGAAACCATCACTCATGTAATGGAACCCAAATAACCATTTAATGGAAAACCCATTAACATTTATGGGAAACCATTTTTTCGCGAAAGTGGGTTTCCATACAATGGTTAGTCAGTTGTACTTTACTGAACAGTTTTCACCAAATAATTGAAAATTGAATAAATTTGCTGATTTTTCCCCGCTTTAGAATTGGCTATGGCTTAAAAAACGATTATCTCGACTAAAATTCACAATACTTCTGCTACGTCAGAGATAAAAATTAATGTCAATACATGAGGCCACAGTTGTAAATATTTCTACAACAAAATTTGTTTTTGACTCTAATCTGAGTCAAATTAATAACTTCGTGCATGTAACGGATTCAATCTGATTTTTTGAAAAAAATTCGTAAGTGCCGATTGACACTTGTCCTGAGTACCGGTTGTTTGTGAAATGCTGAGTACACGGAGGTTAATTATGTGACTCTATCTTCAAAATTCTCACCAGTGTGTATTTCTTCTGTGTAGGATTCATCGTTTAATTCATCTGCCACATGCAACTGATGAAGTTCTTCTCGAATCAGGATCGGGTTTTCCCGAGTCAATGTGGGTTGAAAAAAAAAGTAGCTTCGAGAAACTGATGACGATCTTTTTTTTTTTTCCGGTTTTTTTCCCCCCCTGGGGAAACCGATCTCTGCCTTGGTAATTTGATTGCGGGAAAGAATATTTAAAATTTTCTTTTTATTGAATTCATTGTTACTAACTGATCTTCAAACATTTTATAAAATGCTCTAATTTCTGAATGGTGCTTATAATGAAGTTCACAGTCGTATTTTTTGTAAATATAAACCAATTTGACTCATATATGTTTTTGGGTGGTGTTTTTTTCGAAGTCCAAAATGAATCAGCGTATTTTTGTCCGAAAACTTAAATATTTTCCTATGGATTCGTTCGAAAAACTGAATGCGTCCTAAATTATCACTTATAATCTAATGTTTTGAACCAGGTGATATTAAGAGCTAGCGCAACATCCAGGGGCGACCAAATTATTCGATTTTAAGTTAACTCCCAGAGTGACTTTTGTCACGGCGTGAGGATGTCGCCGCCCTAAAATTGTTATTTAGGACCCTGATCAACCAAAGTCCAAAAACGATCACAAATGACCTTCAATTAAAGGAAGAAGGTTTTGGTTCAAGTACACAAATAGACTCAAATTACCCGAAAAATTTGTGGGCTATTAAAACACAAGTAGTTTTGAACAAAAAATTATCTCCAAAAGAGTCACGTGATGCTTATTTTTCAAGAAATAGAGAATTAATTATGAACATATTCAAAACCTTTTTATTTCAAATTATTTCGTCACGTGAGTTTATTTGGACTAATGGCATAATGAGAAAAAAGTCTTTAAAAACTTTTGAAGTTGACTCTAAATTTTTAGACGTTACTTTGAGTACTTTTTTCAAATTTACTGATATATCAATTATTAATGCCTGGGTTACTTTAAAAACTTATTCGCCTATTATTTCAACAGGCAAATAAGTTTTTAAAGTGACCCATGCAATAAATAATGATATACTGTATGGTTTTTTTCAAATAGTCTCAATCACGTGAAAGGCCCCTTGAAAATTGTCACGAATTTCTACTTTTATTTCATCACAGTTTTAGCTCCAAAATGATCACGGTGACCGTATAACGAGTAATAACGTTGAATGAAAATAACCTTTTTCTTAGGTTAAGTATCAAGCTACTACATGAAATCAAAATAGTTTGAAACGCTAGAGCCCCCCCCTAGTCCGTTTTGGCTTTGATTGGTAAACGTGGCTGAAATTCATAGCTTTGAAGCCTGCTCATGTGCCTCGACGAGTTACCTTGAGTCAGGACGTTTCAAAACTATTAGAATCATGTTGGCCGTTGAGAGAATTGAATTAAATGGTCGTGTAAATTTAAACGTCAATTCACATTTAAACATGTTCAACACAAAATCAAAGTGAAACTTATAATCAAGAAATTGGTTTTGCAGTAACAGTATTTTTTTTTGTCTCAATTTTCCACAAAGCACGTTGAAAAATAAGACCTTGCAGCGGTAAAAACACAGTCCAGTAGTGCTACTTATTTATTTGAGCTCATGAGCTGGCTTTATTTTTTTTATAGTAATTTAGATTTTCCCAGTTTATTAATTAAATTGTGCACCCAAATTCTTGGCTTCCGTCCAGTCTGATATCAGATGAATTAAACCTTACTAACTGTTGCACATGCTCGATTCTGATACTTCATAAAAATTTAAAAAAAAATCGGTAATAAGTATAATAAGTTATTTACTTATACGATTTTTCATCACCAATTTTATTTAATCCATAATAAACGTTAATTGGCATTGTTTTTTATTTTCACAAATGTTTTTTTGCTATTGATTGAGACTCGTTCGAAGTCTATCTGAACATTTCTAGAATTAGATAATCCATGGTTTAAAAACGATGATTTAACATTGAGAACGGAAGATAAAAACACTCCAATTTTTGGTTGTGGATTTAGCACCCAGAATTGCACGACGGTTTGATACACAAGTTTAAAATGTCAAATTAGCGTTATTGTATTATTTTAAAATAAGTAATTTACTTATGCACTTAAATTGTGTGAATCGTGGTGATAAGAGATTTTTTTTATTTTCTGATGCACATTTGATGCCTTTATTTTATGTTAATTCACAATTGGTTTTATAAGAATTGTAGCAATTATTTGAATTACATTATAATAAATAAAATATATGTTAATAATGAACTCTAAGGTTAAACGCTTGATTGTAACAGCATGGTTATCGCGTGACAATATCAATTCTGTGGTCCAGAAGGAGTTTTGCAATTCTAGAGTTAAGCAAGACATACAGTAGTTGAATCCACTTTAACCAGGCTTCCAAATAAATGGCTTTTACTCCTTTTCTATGCTTTTTAATAGCAACAACATTGGGAAAATTTGATAGGGATAGAGATGAAAATCGTCGAAGGAATGGCTTTTTAGTAATTCTGATTTAAACTCCCTTTACAGCTATTGCCAAAAATGTGTTTTTTCTGTGTAATTTTGAAATTTTTCTAGAGATATTTTGAAAAGCTCTTTTAAGTTTTTAATTCTTATGGCCGTCAGTTCTAAGTTTTTGGGAAATTTATATTTTTTTTATTTACCGAAAAGCTGTTACTTCGGGGAATAGACCATTTGACTTGTGTTGAAATTTGATATCAAAAAAGTTTGGAATTTCCGGTAAACAAATACAGGTTTTGCTGGCATGGGCAACACAGGATCTTTTGACCAATAAGATTGTTCATTGTCTAATTGTATAATAAATAGTTTCTAGATTTTTCTCGCGCATCCTCGATATATACAGTATGTAAAATAAAGTTGGCCTATTTTATTTCACATACTGTATGCTGGTACCGAATTTGAAAAAATTCAAGGCTAACTTCGGAGAAAATTTAAGGGAGGGGCAAGTGCTAGCACGGTCAGCAGAAATCAATATGACTCAAAGTGGCGGTTTTAATTGAAGAAGCTTTAAGTGATCAACTTCTGTGATTCATGCGGTTGGTGTTTATTCTGGCCTGTTTTATAAAATATTATCGGCAGTAAATTATCGCAGTATTATTGCAGTAAAAGGCCAAAATGTAAAAAAAAAATTGGAAATTTCAATTTTTAAAGATAAGAAGAATTGTTTTGAAAACTGCTGATATTATTGTTCGCATCAAAGATTTTTTTGTTTGTTATAGTATTCGTCAAATCAAAAGAAAATCGGTATAAATTATTTTGAAATTGGCTTTTATTCAAGAAAAATATTCGTTAGTCGATGTTCTCACAAATGTTCCATCAAAAAAAAAATATCGAATTTACCAGAAAGATATAAAATACTCCGATTTTGGTTTTTCACTATATTGCGTTTACTTCCAACCCAAGTAATCTGAATTTTACTTTTTGAAGTAGCTTTGAGGAAATCCACAAGAAAATACTATAGTGGAATCTAATCTTCGATTAGCCACGAGGTCGTTGAATCGAATGCGATAGACTTGCCAAAGAAAAAAAAAAAAAATCGACTTCAATCCAATCGGTTCTGATCGATTAAACCGATCCGATCTGAGCAATAAGAGTCATTTTACATGTGCAAAAGGTTATCAGTGCAATAGAATATTGACGTGGTTTTTATTAAAATTTATAATTTTTGAAATTTTCTTATAAAAATTCGTTTCTAAATAAAAAAGTCTGTGTGAAGATTAATTGTGATTTCACGTGGTCACCGTTTCTTGAGCTTTCAGTCCTTGAGCTAATTGAACTTTCGCTAATTGATAAAGTCTGGAGTCGATATCTTAAAATTATCCATAGAATCAGCATCATCTTATACAGGCAGCCGTAGATGATAACCAATAAGCATTTCGAGAATCGATGGCAATTATAACAGCACAATTGCCCATAATGCTTTATATCTGATTTTAATAATTTCAAAATTATATTAAGCAAATTAATGGGGAAAATATGAAAATGGACATTTTAATTGACTAATATAATGATCAAATAATATTTTGAAACAAATAATTTTTTTAACTTCAAAAGCTTTTTCAATCGTTTGACTACATTGTTATAAGATTGACGTAATTTACGAGATAACGAACTTTCAACAATGATAAATCTGCGTCAAATCCCGCCGTGGCGCACTCCTAGCTTTATCCTCCTAGTTTTATCCTCCTAGTTTTTTGTCCTCCTAGTTTATATTATATGAATATAATTTATATCTAATTAACGGGTCTTCCTGCATTTTTGCCACTTTTTTCAGCCAAAATTCAATCTTAATTCGTTTTTTGAAACGATTCAATCCGATTACGTTCTTTAGATGCCTCAACTGAACACTCGATATTTACTCGATATTTGTGCTCAGTTAGGGCTGTCTAAGAACTATCGGATAGTCCTTATTTCAAGAGCCGAATTAAATAACAAGTTTTGGCCGATAAAGTGGCGAAAAATGACCAGAAGGGACCCCCCCGGTTTTAATAAAAAAATTTTGGGTTATAACTTTTGTTTTTTTTGTTATACTTGTACTTGTTAATATATTTTTTCATTTATGGAAGCTGAAAAACTGTACGTGGGCTGAAAACTGGGAATTCTTTATCCAGTTGCCCAGAGGGCGCTAATGTTTTTAAGAAAATATTTCAAAACTTTTGGATTTTTCCAAACTAAAAAAACAGCATTTCTCGCAACGGTCTGAAAAACTAAAAGTACGCTGATCAAATTTCAAACGCCATATATATTTAACTAATTAACCGAATTGTGTAAATAATTCTGACTCAGAAAATGCAAATCCGATAGAATTATTTTAAATCAAGCCTAGGAGCGCTCTAGGGAAACAATTATTTTCAAGTTTTTTCTTTAAATCATTAAAAAATTTTTGTTGTAAAAATGAGTTGGTTGATGCGATTATAAACTTTAAACTGATATAAATGTACATAAAACAGGCTCATGAGTAAAATTTTTGATTTAACAGTGTTTTAAAAAAGAAGTGTTCTAAACAAAAAATTGCTTGTCCATGTACTTACTTATATTGAAGTTTTATTTTGCCTTTTTAATGTTGTCATGGAGTATCAACTGCTTAGATTCAGATTAAGACGTCAATGAAATTAACTCTCACTGATGTACTTATATCCATTATATGCCCAGGTTCATAAAATTCTTTTTTTCTACGGTTTTAATTTAATAAACCTATTCTGATATGAACTCCGGCATCCTAAGTAAATATTACTAATAGTAAAGTCTAATAGCTTTCTGTATATAATATTTCCTTTATCACACTTTGGTTAGAAAATGGCTGTTGGGAGAATTTTTTTAGTATATTGATTCCTAGAAAATCTCCAGACAGCATTTTCTAACCAAAGTGTGATTAAGGGATTATGGATTACAGCGGACTCAGAGTAACATAGTCCTGAATATTTAAATGATACAAACAACGCAAGAATATAGCACCTTAATTCAAACCCTGGATTGCGGAATAGGCCCCGATTTTCATTGTCAGATTAAAGTAAGAATCACGAATCAAATGCTCAGATTTCGCATTTTTCAAAATATTCAGGAATCAACGCTTTGAGGGTCGGTAATCCTTATATAAGATATATAGGTAAGATAGAATCGGCTATTCAGTAAATCCGGCTATATTCTTACTAAATATTGACTTTTGTTGAGTTGTATCATTTTTAGGGAAGAGTTAGCGGGAATCGCTCAGAATCACTATTTTACGTATATGTTCTTAAAAAAATATTTAAAAAAATCCATTAATTTTTTTAAAAATCAGGCAAACCCTGAAAAGTTGCAAAATTTCATATGTGATATTTAATAATTAAATTTATGTCGAAAAAAAAAATGTCTGAAAATATTTTTTTGATGAGCTTATTAGAAATTTTTAATGATTTGTTGAACCCGGAGCTCATCATCCGAAAAATTCTAGAATTCCAGAAAATGTCAAAACCTTTCAATTTTTTTGAAATATAGCCGATTTACTAAATAGCCGATTTACTATCTTACCAGATATATAGTCATATTATATAGATTAGTTTTCCAAACCATTATAATCGACCTATAGAAATTAATAAGTGGATGTGTCTAAACTAATTCGATTTCGAGGCGATTGGGCGATCGTTCGAATGGTTGTGAAGCAGGGCTTTCAAAAAAGATCGTTTTACCTCTTTTATCGCTTGCCATGCAGATAGGGAAATTTTGAAGATAGGGAATAAAAATTGCCAAAGAGATTGGCTGTTGGAAGCCTAGTTGTAAACCCTATATATCCCAATTTCCCCTATAGTGAGATTTGTCTCTGTCAAGTAGCGTAGGGAAGAAATCTTACTCATAGTGGGGAAAGGGAATAAAGACATTTGATGTAGTGGTACTCGATAAAAAGTTTTATTAATTTAACTCTAGTATAATTTATACAGAGGAAAATTTACTTTCATTGAATGAATTTAGCATTTGTTTTATAAAACTATAAAAACATTTCTATAATCACTATGGGGAAAAGTTCTTTGCACCAGGGTTCTGAAAATTATTTTGTCTCAGATGGTTAGAAGTGTGTCAACAGGGATCCGGCAAAAACTGGGCACTTTTCCGGCCCAGAAATGTTGGCTTTGATGTGGCCCAGCGCCTGGCCAAAAAATCCTCGACCTGTCCTGCCCTGGCCCAGCAAATCGTGCCAGCTCGAACCCAGGCGAAACAAGTGGGCCGGATAATGGCCGCAGCGATAGATTCTGGCCACAGGCGAAGATTCTGGCCAGCGAAGATTCTGGCCCAGGCCGAAAATTCTGGCCCGGGTGAAGATTTGGCCCAGGCGCAAATTCTTGCCCAGGCCATGTCGAAAATAATGGCAGGGCGAAAATTAATAAAAGCTCAAAACAAACGGCGGGACTTTTCAGTCTTTTAATTTCATTGGAAAAACTAGAGGTTATATGTATTGAGATTTATTAATGATAATCTGTATTCAATCTATTTAGTATCTGAATAAATAATCTGATATTTATTGCACTTCTTCCACAAATAAACTAAATTTGGACTTGTAATCACTGCAATATAAAATTATCAGGAACGACGATTTTGAAAAAAGTCACTCAGCGCCCTCGTAGAAAATCGCCCCAATGTGATCCACGCCCTGGTCGAAAAATCGACCTGAGTGATCCAGGGCCTGGTCGAAAAATTTGCCCTGGTCAAGAAAAATGGCCTAGATGTGGCTCAGCGCCTGGGTCAAAATCCTAGCCCTAGCCAGCCCAACCAGCAAATTAAAAAATATGGCCCAGTCGGCCAGGATCAGCGAAATTTTCATTTGGCGGATCTCTGGTGTCAAATGTCTATAGAACTGTTGTTTTTTCTGATTTCATTAAATTATAAATTCATGTCCAATATACAGCACTCTATTTTCCCATATTACAAAATCTTCCGTTTCGAAGGGATAACTTGTACATATATAGATCGATACACTGTATATGCAGTACATACCATTTGCTAGCTTATGAACCAGATTTCTTAGCAGAATTTTTCATGATTTATTTTTAGCTTTTTGTCAGGATTTTTTTATAAAATCTCCTTTATCATCCAAGTATTTGAGATTTTGTGTGCTTCCATATAAAATATATAACACCGCTTGAGTATCATGGCGTCGAACTTGAGTTGATTCTAAAAAATGTTTAAGAAATATAGTATCAATGATCATCTTAAAGNAATTTTTCTTTTGAGCTATACGCTTTGTGTTAACCTGCGAGGAACGTTTTCTCAATTATATTCTATGTTAAGAAAATTGTAACATTTTTTTTATTTATTATCAACTAGTTTCGAAATTTCTATTTCATTTTCAAGCTATGATTTCAGTTATATTACTTACATTTGTAAGTAAGTTCAAGTTAAAAAAGCAAAAAATTGAATTCTAGAGAGTCAAACATTTTTGAAATTTTTTTCCAAAAAAAGATTAATTTAAAAAATATAAGTGGACCTAGATTGCGTTTTCAAAGCATTTTGAGAAACCTTTAGAAATTAACCTTTTAAACAAAACAATTTAAATTTTTCTTCGCCCACACAAAATAATTTTCGCAAACTCTACAGATTTAAAATCTGTGAAGTCTTTAAACTTAGATTTATTATTTTCTCAAAAACCTGAAAGATGCAAACGCGAAACGTAGTTTAATAAAATATAATAAACTTTAGAAGATAGTTGAATTAATTAACCCTTGTGAGCATATAAAAAAAAGTTCCGCCAAGGCACCAGAGCCACAATTGTGGCTCTACTTTGAATGTTGTTAACAGAAAGCTTAAGGCAGTTGGAATTTCAATTTTTTCTGCGTAAGAAAGTTGGAAGGTAATATTTTTGCATCCGAAATTTTATATTCTAGAATTTTAATTTTTAGTTCTAGAAAATATAATGAGAAAAGCAAGGTATACTATTACACCTGATACACGGTCACAGTTGTCTTCACAAGTTACATTTCTGTCGGAAACGATGCACAAGTATCTGACCTACGTCATGATTTATATCCCTTTATCACCTTTTGGTTAGAATGCGTAGCCACTACTCCTTTTAACGTGTGATTTTAACGTTGTGGCTACGCATTCTAACCAAAAGTTGATAAAGGGATATCTCATAAATCAAAAGTTATTTGAAAATAAGTTCAAAAGTTTGATGGACAAATCATTATGTTTAATAAAAAATATTTATTTTTTCCTATCAAAGCAGATTATTTCATTTTTATATTATTGTCAAGTAAAAATGGTAATGAAGTACAACTGTGAACAATTTTTGATTGCTTAAGTTCATTTTTATAATACTTTTATTTTTTCATGGGATACTTAAAGTTGAAAATTTAGAAATTTCACTTCCGAAAATTTTTTTTAACTGTTATGCATCCACAAAACACTTTCCTAAAAACTGGCTAATCTCACATTTGTATTTTATGTATAGTTCCGAATTAATTTTTCAGGAAGTGAAACATAGGCGAAAATTTTTAATAAATCAACACCCCGTTATGCTGGAACTAAACATTTCAAAAAAATTTCAATTATTTTTTGGGAACTGAATCTAAATTATTCATAATTTGTTTGAAATAAAACATTCTACGATCCCGTTTTTTGCCTTTTTTGAATGATTTTAGATATGCTTGAGCCACAATTGTGGCTCTGTGCTCACAAGGGTTAAACTGATTATAGTGTTTCGTTACGCACAAAGTATAAAATTTATACTAGCAAAAATCATTTTAAAATTTTTCCTTTTTTCCTCAAAGTCTTCATCTTCTCCATTCAAATCACCCACTTCAGAATCATTTATCTTTCCCATAATTAGGGTTAACGTCACGTGTTTCAAATTTGAATGACGATATGTTGGTTTTATGAATATTTTTAAACAGGCCTACGACAAACTTTGCTTCAAGAAAAATTAAAAATAACTTCAAAAATGTGTCTTAAAAGTAACTTTTGAATTAGTTTCATAAGTTTTTGAATCCAAATAAACTCTCAGAATAATATTTGGTTTATTTCTTGAATTGGCGTTTTAACGGTTAACCCCTTAGCAATAGCTCTGCTAGAATCAGCACTAAGGGCTCGCAGCAATTCATCACGCAAATGCGGATACTGAACAAATATAAATTGTTTTATTTTTAGGCTCAGACGCATAGTACCAACAAAGTGTGAATCACGCTGCTTGAGAATGATATAAATTGTCATTTTTTTTCACAGATTATAAGTATTTAGCAGTATCGTGAAAAGCCAACATTCGAAAACAATCAAAGTTGATCATTTTATAGGAAAATACCCGGAATTGATATTTTGTATTTTTCGAAAGAAATTTTGAATTTTTTGCCGATGCCTGATTGGTCAGAAAATTGATCAAAAAACACTTTTTACTCGGAAATGAAACTGCGGGGTCACATAAGACCAGAAAACAATTTTTGAAATATGGAAACGGGCAATTGAGAGTAGTCAAAATTGATGAAAATTGAAACTATGCAACAAAATCGAAGTTTTATGTACGAAACTGTAATGAATTGGAAAATTAATAGTTTGTCTTTGTCGCTATCAAGTAACGTTTTAGAACGCTCTTACTGAAACACTTACCGTTAACTGTATATAAAAACTCGTTATAATGTATAAGCAGAAGTAAACCTATTTGTGTATTTTTAGTATAAGAGCAATTTCTTAAATGCAATCGTGACGATCTTTTGTGTATGTGTGTGTTTGAGCTATAGTAACATAATGTGCTATGGTGGACAGAATGTGTTAAAAACATAAAGAACATATTCGTGATTTATTGTTAAGTGAATAATGCGAAAAAGTTGAATTTCAAGAATACAAGATTTGTTAAGCAAGGCTAAAATATAATTTAACATCCAATAATTAAAGAATACCATCATTCAAAAGGACTTATTTTTAGAACATCATATCATGTATAATACGTGAAATGATATTAAATTCATATCTTTTCTGTACTTTTCAACATTTTGGTCCAATTCACAGTTGTTTAAATTTGAACCAATCCTACTCTTTTATTTCCGCTTAGTTTTTAATGTAAATTTTAACGCTGATTGTGAATATCTAAATATATGTTTATTATTAAGGTTTGTTTTGTTGACAGTCAGCAAAACCGACTTAACCCTGAGACTCAGACAGTGCCGATTGGCACTAAAAGGTAATTAAACGCGCCCGTTTTTATAGTAAAAAACGCATACTAAACGCAGTAGTTATATGAAATTCACGATGCTTTTGTTTCCACAATTCTCTATATTTTGGTTATGATATTTTTTTCTAACTTCTCTGGTTCGGGAATTATAGTCAATTGTTTTAGTCGTGATCGTGAAATTGACAAAATAGAATGTGTTTTTAGACACGAAAATGAATATTTTGCAAAATTTGACGAATTTATCTTATCAGATAATTATAATATTATTTTTATCTACGAGCGATGAAAACATTTGACGGACCAAATGATTTAAAAAAAATGGTTTTTCACATGTCCAATTTATTCGATTTTGCTTTGAAAATAGTTTTACTATCCCATATTGAATATATGAGTTTCGCCTTTTTTGAGAGACTTTTTTTGTCTTTAATGTTTTGGAAATATTATAATTGTTAAATTGGCGAAATCGTTTGTGTAGTATAATTTGTTGGAATGAAAGGAGTGATACTCAGATATTTTGTGATAACGGAGACTTCGATTTATTCAAGCATATAACTAAGATAGGTATTTGTGATAAGAAAATAATTTCTTCAACTGAGGAAATGACGTAATTGACATGAGGTAACATTGTTTTATTAGAAAATAATGCTCCGAAAGATAATCGGCGGGCATCTTGTGGACTTCCAACTTTGATCTGTAATTGTACTTGGCAGTTGTTATGTTAACAGTCAAAAACAAGACCTGAGAAAGAAAAAGTCTACAGCAAGGCTACCGAACAAAAAATTGACCTCCCCAGAGATCGGAATCTATCCAGAGGGCGGATTATTTTTGAATTTTGAAAAAAAATTTCGTTTTTTTAATCAAAATGAGTTACATCCGAGATCTGAAATTTGCGCGAAAGCGTAGTCTTAGCTCTCATTAAAAAAAAATGATGGCAATGCTGAGACATGTAAATTACGAAAAAAAACTATTTTGACGGTTAAATTTTTTTTCATTGCGCAATCGCTTCAAATCTTGATCAGATATTAATGAGGCTAAGTCGGCTCTTGAATCTATTCGCAATGATTTTTGTAATTTCCTTCTTAGGGTTTGGCACTCAATCTTGAAGAAATTATTTTTTGATTTGATACCGTTAGTAGTCTGCCGAATGAATGATTGTGATTTCTTAAATTTAACAACTCATAATTTGATTCGGGGACTGTCAATCGAAGCTATCTCCTGGGCTATTGCAGATCCAACACTTTTTTTTTCTCATTTTTCCAAAACACAAAAACTTATACTTATTTTCAAATAACTTCTTGTCGAAAATAGTCTACTCCGATAATATCAGAACAGAAAAACAAATTGTAATTATATCAAAAACATTTTTGACTCATGTTTTATGTGAACTCTTGCCAAATTTTCATTGAGATAAGCATCCTGGAGATTACTACGACATAGATCAAATTAAGACCGAACACCCAGCACTGCTAATGGAGTCTAGTAAGTTTCGCACCTCGGGCGAAACCTCATATATTCAAACGCAATAATTGAACGCGGCTTCGCCAGTCTCATTATTGCATATAAAATAATATATTTGAAAAAAACTTAGATACATTCAATTTGGTTCTATGACTTAGTATGAATTTGAGACTGTTTGAGAATAATATTATGTCTGGGATATTAAGATCTGGAAAATAAAAATGTCAAAATAATGAGTGAGATTTTGCTGCGCCCTATACACTGACAAACTCATAACCATTTATGGAAACCATTTTTGAAAACCGAGGCATGTTTGAGATAAAAAAATCTGTTTTTGATGCTTAATTTGCTCAAAAATATTCCAAAAAAAATTTGTGGCGACTGCATATAATTGTCCCCTAAACATGTAGTTTGAAAAACTTTTCAAATTTTGCCCAAAATTACCCTGTAATGGAAATCCATTACCATGTAATGAAACCCATTACCATGTGATGGAAACCCATAACCATTTAATGGAAACTCATTACCATTTATGGTAACCATTTTTGTCGCGAAAGTGGGTTTCCATAAATGGTTAGTCAGTGTACTTATCGAACAGTTTTCACCAAATAATTGAAAATTTGAATAAAATTTGACTGATTTTTCCCGATTTAGAATTGCTATGGCTTAAAAACGATATTCTCGATAAAATTCACATACTTCTAGCTACGTCAGAGATAAAAATTAATGTCAATATCAATGAGGCCACAGTTGTAAATTATTTCTACACAAAATTGTTTGGACTTCTAACTGAGTCAAATTATAACTTCGTGACATGTAACGGGAATTCAATCTGATTTTTTGAAATTCGTAAGTGCCGATTGACACTTGTCTGAGTACCGGGTTGTTGTGAAATGCTGAGTACACGGGTTAATTGTGACTCATTTCAAAATTCTCAGTGTGTATTTCTTCTGTGTCAGGATTATCGTTTAATTCATCTGCCACCATGAACTGATGAATTCCTTCTCGAATCAGGGATCGGGTTTCCCGAGTCAATTGGGTTGAAAAAAAGTAGCTTCGAGTAACTGATGAGATTTTTTTTCGGTTTTTGGAAAAACCGATCTCTGCCTGGAATTTGGATTGCGGGAAAGATATTTAAATTTTCTTTTATTGAATCATTGTTACTAAGCTGATCTTCAAACATTTCTATAAAATGCTCTAATTTCTGAAAATGGTGCTTATCATGAAGTTCACCGTCGTATTTTTTGTAAATATTAAAACCAATTTGACTCATATATGTTTTTGGGTTGGTGTTTTTTTCAAAGTTAAAATGATATCACGTATTTTTGTCGGAAAACTTAAATTATTTTCTTATGAGATTCGTTCGAAAAATGAAATGCGTCCTAAATTGTCACTTATAATCTAATGTTTGAACCAGGTTGATATTAAGCTACGCAACCATCCAGGCGACCAAATTATTTCGATTTTAAGTTAACTCCCAGAGTGACTTTATGGTCACGCGTGACGATGCGCCCCTAAATTGTTATTTAGGACCCTTGATCACACCAAAGTCCAAAAACGATCACATGACCTTCAAATTAGGAAAGAAGGTTTTGGTTCAAGTACACAAATAGTACTCAAATTACCCCGAAAAATTTGTGGGCTAATAAACACAAGAGTTTTGAACAAAAAATTATTCTCCAAAAGAGTCACGTGATCTTATTTTTCAAGAAATAAGAATTAATATATGACATATTCCAAACCTTATTTTCAAATTATTTCGTCACGTGAGTTTATTTGGACTATGCCATAATGAGAAAAAAGTCTTAAAAACTTTTGAAGTTGACTCTAAAATTTTTTAGACGTAATTTGAGTACTTTTTCAAATTACTGTATATATCCAATATTATGCCTGGGTTACTTTAAAAACTTATTCCCTATTATTTCAACAGGCAAATAAGTTTTTAAAGTGACCCATGCATAATAATGGATATACTATGTTTTTTCAAATAGTACTCAAATCACGTGAAAGGCCCCTTGAAAATTGTCACGAATTTCTACTTTTATTTCATCACAGTTTAGCTCCAAAATGATCACGTGACCGTATAAACGAGTAATAACCGTTGACATGAAATAACCTTTTTTCTTAGGTTAAGTACTCAAGCTACTACATGAATCAAATAGTTTGAAACGCTAGAGCTCAAGTCGTTGCTTTGATTGGTAAAGTGGCTGAAATTCATAGCTTTGAAGCCTGCTCATTGGCCTCGACGAGGTACCTTGAGTCAGGCGTTTCAAACTATTAGAATCATGTTGGACGTTGAGAGAATTTGAATTAAATGGTCGTGTAAATTTAAACGTCATTCACATTTAAACATAGTTCAAACAAAATCACGTGAACTTATAATCAAGAAATTTGGTTTTGCATAACAGTATTTTTTTGTCTCAAATTTTCCACAAAGCAAGTTGAAAAATAAGACTCTTGCAGCGGTAAAACTACCAGTCCAGTAGTTGCTACTTATTTATTGAGCTCATGNGCTGGCTTTATTTTTTTTTATATAATTTATGACTTTTCCAGTTTAATTTAAATTTCGCACTAAATTTTCTTCCGTTTTCCGTTGATATGGATAAATTAAACTTATAAATGTGCACGCTCCGTATCTGTATCAAAATTTAAAAAAATCGTATAAGTATAATAAGTTATTATACTTATACGATTTTTCATCACCAATTTTATTTAATCCATAATAAACGTTAATTGGATTGGTTTTATTTTCACAAATGTTTTTTTGCTATTGATTGAGACTCGTTCGAAGTCTATCGTGAACATTTCTAGAATTAGATAATCCATGGTTTAAAAAACGATGATTTAACATGAGAACGGAGATAAAAACACCCAATTTGTTTGTGGATTTAGCACCCAAATTGATGACGGTTTGATACCACAAGTTTAAAAATGTCAAATTAAGCTGTTATTTGTATTATTTTAAATAAGTAATTTACTTATGCACTTAATTGTGTGAATCGTGGTGATAAGAGATTTTTTTTTTATTTTCTGATGCACATTTGATGCCTTTATTTTATGTTATTTCACAAATTGTTATTTAAGATTGTAGCAAATTATTTGAATTACATTATCAATAAATAAAAATATATGTTAATAATGAATCTAAGGTTAAACGCTTGATTGTAACAGCATGGTTACGCGTGACCATATAATTCTGTGGGTCCAGAAGGAGTTTGCAATTCTAGGAGTTAAGCAAGACATACAGTAGTTGACCACTTTAACCAGGCTTCCAAAATAAATGGCTTTTATCTCCTTTTCTATCCTTTTTAATAGCAAAACATTGGGAAAATTTGATAGGGATAGAGATGAAAATCGTCGAAGGAATGGCTTTTTTAGTATTCTGACTTTAACTCCATTACAGCTATTGCCAAAAAGTGTGTTTTCTGTGTAATTTTGATTTTTCTAGAGATATTTTGAAAAGCTCTTTTAGTTTTTTAATTTTATGGCCGTCAGTTCAGAGTTTTTTGGGAAATTTAGATTTTTCTTAAAATTTACCGAAAAGCTTGTACTCGGGGAATAGAACCATTTGAGTTGTTGTTGAAATTTGATATCAAAAGTTTGGAATTTCCTGTAAACAAATACAATTATTGCTGGCAATGGGCAACACACGATCTTTTGGCCAAAAGATTTGTTCATTGTGCTAATTGTATAAAATAGTTCTTAGATTTTCTCGCGCATCCTCGGATATATACAGTATGTAAAATAAAAGTTGGCCTATTTTTATTTCACATACTGTATGCTGGTACCAATTTGAAAAAATTCAGCTAACTCGGAGAAAATTTAAGGGGAGGGGGCTAAGTGATAGCAGGTCAGCAGAAAATCAAATATGACTCAAAGGGCGGTTTTAATTGAGAAGCTTTAAGTGATCAACTTCTGTGATTCATGCGGTTGGTGTTTATTCTGCTGTTTTATAAAATATTATCGGCAGTAATTATCGGCAGTATTATTGGCAGTAAAAGGCCAAAATTGTAAAAAAAAAAATTGGAAATTTCAATTTTTTAAAGATAACGAAGAATTTTGTTTTGAAAAACTGCTGATATTATTGTTCGCAATCAAATTTTTTGTTTGTTATAGTATTCGTCAAATAAAAAGAAAATCGGTATAAATTATTTTGAAATTGGCTTTTATTCAAGAAAAATATTCGTTTAGTCGATGTTCTCAACAAATGTTCATCAAAAAAAAATATCGAATTTACCAAAAAGATATAAAATATCGATTTTTGGTTTTTCACTATATTTGCGTTTTACTTCCAACCCAAGTAATCTGATTTACTTTTTGAAGTATGCTTTGATGGAAATCCTACAAGAAAATATATAGTGGAATCATCTTCGATATCCACGAGGTCGGTTGAATCGAATCGATAGACTTGCCAGAAAAATCGACTTCAATCCAATCGGTTTCTGATCGGATTAAACCGATCCGATCTGAGCAATAAGAGTCATTTTTACATGTGCAAGGTTAATCAGTGCAATAGAAAATTGACGTGGTTTTTATTAAAATTTATAATTTTTGAAATTTTCTTATAAAAATTGTTTCTAAATGAAAAAGTTGTGTGAAGATTAATTGTGATTTCACGTGGTCACCGTTTTATTTGAGCTTTCAGTCCTTGAGCTAATTGAACCTTTTCGGCTAATTGATAAATCTGGAGTCGATATCTTAAATTATCCATAGAATCAGCATATCTTATACAGGCACCGATAGATGATAAACCAATAAGCATTTCGAGAATCGATGCAATTATAACAGCCACAATTGCCCATAATCTTTATATTGATTTTATAATTCAAAATTATATTAAAGCAAATTATTGGGGAAAATATAAAATGGACATTTTATGACTAATAATTATGATCAAATAATATTTTGAAACAAATAATTTTTTTATTCAACGCTTTTTCAATCGTTTGACTACATTGTATAATTTGACGTAATTTACGAATAACAAACTTTCAACAATGATTTATAAATTGCGTCAAATCCCGACCGTGGCGACTCCTAGCTTTATCCTCCTAGTTTTATCCTCCTAGTTTTGTCCTCCTAGTTTATATTATATGATATAATTTATATCAATTACGGGGTCTTCTGGTCATTTTTGCCACTTTTTCAGCCAAAATTTTCATCTAATTCGGTTTTTGAAAACGATTCATCCGATTACGTTTTTAGATACCTCAAACTGAACACTCGATATTTACTCGATATTTGTGCTCAGTTAGGGCTGTCTAAGAACTTAATCGGATTAGTCTTTTCAAGAGCCGAATTAAATAACAATTTTGGCCGAAAAAGTGGCGAAAAATGACCAGAGCACCCCGTAATTGTTATACTTGTTGTTATACTTGTACTTGTTGTTATACTTGTACTTGTTAATATATTTTTTCATTTATGGAAAGCTGAAAAACTGTACGTGGGTGAAAACTGGAATTCTTTATCCAGTTGCCAGAGGGCGCTAATGTTTTTTAAGAAAATAATTTCAAAAACTTTTGGATTTTCAAACTAAAAAAACAGCAGTTTCTCGCACGGTCTGAAACTAAAAAGTACCTGATCAATTTTCAAAGCCATATATATTTACTGAATTAACCGTATTGTGTAAATAATTCTGACTCAGAAAATGAAAATCGATAGAATTTATTTTAAATCAAGCCTAGGAGCGCCTCTAGGGAAAAATATTTTTCAAGTTTTTTCTTTAAATCATTAAAAAATTTTGTTGTAAAAAATGAGTTTGGTGATGCGATATAAACTTTAAACTGATATAATGTACATAAAACAGGCTCATGAGTAAATTTTTGATTTACAGTGTTTTAAAAAAGAAGTGTTCTAAACAAAAATTGCTTGTCATGTACTTACTTATATTGAAAGTTTATTTTGCCTTTTTAATGTTGTCATGGAGTAATCAACTGCTTTAGATCAGATTAAGACGTCAATGAAATAACTCTCACATGTTACGCTTATATCCATTATGATGCCCAGGTTCATAAAAATTCTTTTTTCCTACGGGTTTAATTTAATAAAATATTTGATATGAACTCGGGCATCCTAATGAATATACTATAGTAAAGTCTATAGCTTTCTGTATATAATATTCCTTTATCACACTTTGGTTAGAAAATGCTGTTGGGAGATTTTTTTAGTATATTGATGCCTAGAAAAATCTCCCAGCAGCATTTTCTAACCAAAGTGTGATAAAGGGATATGGATTACCGGACCTCAGAGTACATAGTCTGAATATTTGAATGATACAAACAACGCAAGATATTAGCACCTAATTCAAACCCTGGATTGCGGAATAGGCCGATTTCATTGGTCAGATTAAGTAAGAATCAACGAATCAAATGCTCAGATTTCGCATTTTTCAAATATTCAGGATCAACGCTTTGAGGGTCGGTAATCCTTATATAGATATATAGGTAAGATAGTAAATCGGCTATTTAGTAATCCCGGCCTATATTTACTAAATATTGACTTTTGTGAGTTGTATTCATTTTTAGGGAAGGAGGTTAGCGGGAATCGCTCAGAAAATACATTTTACGTATATGTTCTTAAAAATATTTTGAAAAAAATCATTAATTTTTTTAAAATCAGGAAAATCCCTGAAAAGTTGCAAAATTTCATATGTGATATTTAATAATTAAATTTATGGTCGAAAAAAAAATGTCTGAAAATATTTTTTGATGAGCTTATTAGAAATTTTATGATTTTTTTGTTGAACCCGGAGCTCAATCTCAGAAAAATTCTAGAATTCCAGAAATGTCCAAAACTTTCAATTTTTTTTGAAATATAGCCGATTTACTAAATAGCCGATTTACTATCTTACCAGATATATGTCATATTATATAGATAGGTTTTCCACCATTATAATCGACCTATAGAAATTAATAAGTGCGATGTGTCTAAAACTAATTCGATTTCGAGCGATTTGGCGAATCGGTCGAATGGTTGTAAGCAGGCTTTCAAAAAAGATAGCTTTTAACCCCTTTTATCCCTTGCCATAGCAAAAGATAGGGAAATTTTGAGGATAGGGATAAAAATTGCCAAAGAGATGGCTTTGTTGGAAGCCTAGTTGTAACCCTATATATCCCCATTTCACACTATGAGTGAGATTTGGTCTCTGTCAAGTAAGCGTAGGGAAGAAATCTTACTCATAGTGTGAAAGGGGAATAAAGACTATTTGATGTAGTGGGTACTCGATAAAAAGGTTTTATTAATTTAACTCTATGTATAATTTATACAGAGGAAAATTTACTTTCATTGAATGAATTTAGCATTTGTTTTATAAAATATAAAACAATTTCTATAATCATCTAATCGGGGAAAAGTTCTTTGCACCAGGGTTCTGAAAATTATTTTGTCTCAGATGGTTAGAAGTGTGTCAAACAGGGATCGGCAAAAACTGGGCACTTTTCCGGCCCAGATGTTGCTTTGATGTGGCCCAGCGCCTGGGCCAAAAAAATCCTCGACCTGGTCCTGCCCTTGCCCAGCAAAATCGTGGCCCAGCTCGACCCAGGCGAAACAAAGTGGCCCGGGATAATGGCCCAGGCGAAGATTCTGGCACAGGCGAAGATTCTGGCCCAGGCGAAGATTCTGGCCCAGGCGAAAATTCTGGCCCGGTTGAAGATTCTGGCCCAGGCGAAAATTCTTGCCCAGGCCTGGTCGAAAATAATGGCCAGGGCGAAAAATTAATAAAAGCTCAAAACAAACGGCGGGACTTTTCAGTCTTTTAATTTCATTGAAAACTCAGAGTTATATGTATTTGAGATTTATTAAATGATAACTGTATTTCAATACTATTTAGTATCTGAATCAAATAATCTGATATTTATTGCAATTCTTACCACAAATAAACTAAATTTTGGGACTTGTAAATCACTGCAAATAAATTACTCGGAAAGACGATTTTTTGAAAAATGTCACTCAGCGCCCTCGTAGAAAAATCGCCCCAATGTGATCCATCGCCCTGGTCGAAAAATCGACCTGATGTGATCCAGGGCTCTGGTCGAAAATTTGCCCTGGTCAAAAAAATGGCCTAGATGTGGCTCAGCGCCTGGGTCAAAAAAATCCTAGCCCTAGCCCAGCCCAAAACCAGCAAAATTAAAAAAATATGGCCCAGTCGGCCAAGGATCAGCGAAAATTTTCAATTTGCGGATCTCTGGTGTCAAATGTCCTTATAGAACTGTTTGTTTTTTCTGATTTAATAAATTATAAATTCATGTCCAAATACAGCATCTCTATTTTCCCATATTACAAATAATCTTTCCGTTTCGAAGGATAACTTGTACAATATATAGATCGATAACACTGTATATGCAGTACATACCATTGCTGTTAATGATACCAGCAATTTCTTAGCAGAATTTTTCATGATTTTATTTTTAGCTTTTTGGTCAGATTTTTTTATAAAATCCTTTATCCATCCAAAGTATTTCGAGATTTTGTGTGCTTCCCATAATAAAATATCATAACTACCGCTTGAGTATCAAGTGGCGTCGAGACTTGAGTTGATTCTAAAAAATGTATTAAGAAATATAGTATCAATATCATCTTAAGTCTCGAAAGCCGCTTAAAGGGGGTACTGGTCGCTGGAATTGAGTTTTCTTGATAAAAAATTAGCCATACAGGGCTATTTGTATACTAGTCAGATCAGCCATCTTGTAGAACTATCCTGCAGCTTGTGAAATTAAAATATACAATTTGTTTTGTATGCATACACTGAGTGTATTACACTGAGTGTATTACACTCCTTTAAACATAAGCGACACAAGAGGACCTAAGGCGTAATGATAAAACTTTCATGTCGTAATAAGCTAACATTTTGACATAACTTGCAAAAGTGGTAGGCCAAACTATATCTAAGGCAGTTTTTATAATTTCGCTTAATTTTCTTCCGAATATGGAAAAACAACTGTTTTTCGCCAATTATTCGTCGGATCTCCTCCTCCTAAATTATAAAATTCGTTAAATTTGTTTTAAGCTAGGCTAGCTTAGCTAGCTCACACAAAAAAAATAATCTCAGGCACTTTTTGAGATTTTCAAACTCGAAGTAGGATTTTTTTAAGGATTCATGAGAAAAATTTCGGAAAAAATTGCCTCGATTTTTCGAAAGAAAGTTTAAAAAAAAGCCACGAAAACACTGATCAGAAAGTTGGCAAAAATCAAGGTGATATTTTCAATTTTTGGTGGTCAAATTTGAGCAAACCTTATTTTTTAACTTCATTTCTCAAAAAATACGTAGATAAAATTGGAAAAAACCAAAAATATCGATTAATTTTTTTTGATAATTTGGTAGGTACTACACTCTGTTATCACCTCAAATCAATTTGAAGCAATTGCAAAGCCGCAAAGGCCTCATAAAACCAGCGATCAGTAAAACTCGCGCACCGACGTTTTTATACAGTATAATAATATACTGTCGCGGCTATCGTTTAGGTATGTACCACAAAACTTCTACACACGAGACCAGGAACGCGTTCGGTTTGAAAAATATTACTATGTATTAATACTAATGTATTAAAGCTCACTTGTCATATATATTTTTAAAATTCTTGTCTTTGACTTACTGGACAGTAAGAATAAACCAGCGCTAAACGACATAAAGCCAACATAAAGACACTCCACAAAATGATAATGAAAAGTCTTTTGAATTACTTTGATAAGATTTTAAGTTTTCATGGACAGTTAAATTTATAATACTTAAAATGTATTAATGCCATATTTTCAAGTAACAAAAACCTAAAATTAAAGTTCTACGATTCAAAATTTTACAAATTTCTCGCTAAATGGTTAGAAATTGAACACCCATAAAACACGATGTTCGAAAAAAAAATAGATTTTTTCATATTTGAATAAGTCATATTCCTAAATATTTTTCTTTTTGTGTGATCTGTGCGTCTCTTGAAACGCTATAAGTGTAATTTCACCACATTTTTAAGGGGGTTCTATAGGCAGTCCATATCTTCTGAAATCGTAGTTCTGTCAACTTAATTTCACGATTCCTGCTCTCAACGTGGCCTGTTTAATTATATGAATTTTAAAAATTGTAACAAAAAATTCAAAATTTTCCAAAGAAATATTGAAATTTTTTCTGAGTGTCGAAAATGAGAAAATGTTTTTTCCTCTTGCGCGAGAACGGTAAATAATTTGGCCATAGTTTAAATTCTGTTTCCAAAAACATGATAATTGCGAATCTTTTGATACTACTGAAAATTTGATACGATGATCTTGAGCTCAAAAAATAATTTACAAATTGTCTTCCTGGGAGTTAAAAAATGACATTGAAAATTCGAGCGCAGTCATTTTCTTCCAAAATGTCTGGATTATTTGTGATACATGTTGAAATAGTTTTGTAAATGACATGTAGAAAAAATACGACTGTCTGTGACCAAAATAGCAAAAAATGGTCCTTTTCGGCATAATCGAGACACTTTTGAATGAAAATCAAAAAACAAGCGCACTTATTTTTTTTGCTACGTTATTTCACAACTTATGTGTGAGTTTGAATATTTTCTGAAATAGCACGAAAACAAAATACGACCTTTAAAATGAATTTATTGCACCCGGTTTACCTCATTTACCGGTTGGTTCTACATGCGATCTTGAAAATTTACAGCAAAAGTTGTTCACAAGATTATGATCTATAATTCCAGAGATTTTTATGATATTATTATGTAGCAATAAAAAGTTAGAACCCTCTGATACAGTATGACGCATTCTGCGTCAAAGTGTTTTCAAGCACAAATCATAACGGTAATTTGGACGAACAAAAACACAGTTTCGCTACTTTTTTCCATTCCAATTTTATCCTGTTTTAGAATNTAGAGAAATAAACATATAAAATTAATCCACCTAGTTATACTTTGCAGTACTCACGTTAAATAATATTACGACCCCTTGGGTTTGTATCACCTCGAAAACAGTCTGGCTGGCCTATAGAACCTCCTTAAAGACATTTTTCGCCAAAATTACGTGTTATTATTTCAAAACTGAAATTTTTTGTTTTTGTATTGGCCCTCACTATTTTTGCCCCAATTTTCTTGTATTTTATTTCACATAGAAAATGTGGGCCTCTGAAATAGCTAGTCGAGTACAAATAATTTTTATGACATTAAACAGAATTCAATTCAAATCATCTGGCTGTCCAAAAAAATTAAATTTTTGCTTTAGAACTCTTGTTCTTGCCGGTTTTAGTACAAAATCTCAAATTTATACATTTTTCTATAGACCGGGTCGATTCGACTCTTCATGAATTATTGAGAATCTCGTATTGAAATGTTATTTGATTTCAATGTTGGTCTTCAATAAAATAATACATTTTTAGTGACAAAACTGTTAAAAAGGTATTTTAAAACCATCCTACCATCAACCCAAAAAAGATCGTAATCAATCCACAAAATATATGTGCGATAGCATGCCGAGATTGACGAAAGGCGCCAAAGAATACTAAATCATCACACGAATAAACTCCTTCAGCAGCTTTTCAAAATTAAATATAAATCCAATTGAACAAACGAGATGAGATAAAAGTAAAATAAACTGTTAACAGTCAATGTCAGTAGTTCAAATTACGGCCTCACATCGTCAGGCGATTGCATTTATTTAGAGCGCTGATTTCTAATGGAAAAAGTCATAAATGGATCTCCGCCCTAATGCAGACTGAAGGCCCGATTCAAACAATGCCTTATCGATAGAAATTATTGGCTGTAAATAAGCACGTTTTTGCTTTAGCATCTTAAGGGGATTGTGGATGCTTCCAGCAATGTGCTGGGGAGAAATAAGCCCTTTTTAAAACTCAAATATATTTTGTGAGAATTAAGGATGTGGGGGACGATAATTGAGATTCTCAGAAAACTTTTTTGATAGCCCCATTTGGTAGAGAATTTTCCACTGAGTTTTTTAAAGCGTAGGATTTTTCTGAATTTTGATTATTTTTCGAAAAAAAAGTAAGTTTGAGACTTTTTGAAGATTTTTGAGGAAATTTGAAGTGAAAGTACCAATTTCGATCTAGAATTTTTGTCACCTTTCAAAATTGCGAATGTAAGACACTTAAATCGAAATACTGCCAAAAAAACGTTAAATTTCAATTTTTAATTTTTTTTTAATTTCAAAAAAGTTAAGAATTTCAACAAAAACTAGAAATTCAACAAGTCGTTCCTGAGACTTTGGAGAAAAATCGAAAAAAAAAAAGGCTTCCATTTGAACCTTAATTCAGCCTTTGCGGTGAATTTGATGTACAAATTGAAAATTTCCATATATATTTAAAGGAGGAGTAGGCGTTTGCGCGAGGCTCCCAAATAAGCTGTTTTGACCACTAGAGGCAATATTTTTGAAAAAAAAGGCTTTCCATTTGGTGAGAGTATATATCTACATCTAAATTGCAAATATCAATAAAAGTGATGAGAGATGAATGAGAAGTAGGCTTTTTAGGTTTTTTTAGGGACGCCTATAAAAACCATTTTCTGAGCGTAGGTTGAGGTATCAGATGCTCTGAATAGTACTGGCACCTTACTATACGAGTTGTACTACGTATTTGGAAAAAAATTATTAATTTCTGAAGCCAGGTTTTCTCAGAAACTTCACTTGAAAATGTGTAAAAAAGCAGCCCAATTATCGTCGCCCACATCCTTAAGTGGACATCTATCTTTTTAATTGCATGTTGTAGTTCGTAACCTTGAAATGTATAAAAGTGATAAATTTCTAAAAAATATTTTAACCTGAGCCGTTAAATGCATAAAAACCTTATTGCTGTACAATCGCAGCTAAAAATATTAAATAAATTCATCTTAATTCGCCGAAAATTATTTTTGAAAATTGCTTGCTATAGTTTAATATAGGCATATGTAATTTTTTTTTAGAAAACGGGCTATTTCTCACCAACGCTACATGCGATTTTTGTTCTCTTATTCAAATAATCTTCGTGAATCTCTAAGCTAAATTTGCATTCAAAAAATTTTTAATAATTTCTGTCAGATTTCTCGCAATCAGTATTTTATGCAGATTTAATGCGCGCCATTATTACATTGATTAGGCTAAAAATTGAAATATTGAAAAAGGGGTAAAAATTGTAACAACTATAATATTGAAATACTTTCATTTAGTATAATTTTTAGCTGTGATTATTATTTTTTGTAACTTGAGACTATCCTATGTGTGAAATTGTAAATAAATTAATTATTTTTGCAAGCAAATTAGATGTTCTAGAACTCGTTATTAGATAGTAAAAAACTTTTTTTTGCTTGCAATCAATTTCTTGTGTGCTGGATGGTCGGATACAAGAAAAATAATAAGGAATTTGAGACCGTGGTCGAAAATAACTACTGCCCCCACAATCCTCTCAAGGAGAAAGCGGTCGCAAAATGGTACTTTTGTACTCCACTTTACCAAAAAAGTTAACTGCTTCGAAACTTTTAAGAATAGCCATTTGGTAGATCTATCCTTAATCTACAAGAATAATTCATCAGAATAATCTTTGGCTGATCCTGGTGACCACCATGCGATGAGTTCTAGAACAACCTGATCAAAATTCAAATCCCTAAGGCTTTTAAATACCATTTTACTCAAACTTGGCATGAACCACAGAAACAATAATGCTCGTTAATTGGCGGAAACACATTTTTGAGAAACCGCCTTATTTCAAGGTTTTCGGTTTCACAAAGCCTAAGGATCCGAGGTTTAATTTCAGAATGCAGTATAAATTTGATAAAAGAAAGAAAAATATGTTTCGGGTTTTTGGGGGAATTAGAATTTTGAAAGTTTCTGCTCAATTCTAGAAAATCGCATTTTAGTAACCCGGAAGTGAAAACTCGGAAAATAAAAGTCTTCAGATTTAGTCGAAAGTACCATCAAATTAAATCATGGGTGATGCCGAGAAAAAAATCTGTTAACAGCTTTTTTATATTTTTAGTTTTTCTGGTCGAAAATTGGGTTTCAATGTTTGCCAAAAAGAAATTACTCAGAAAAATTCTCAAAAAATGAAAATTTCACACTTTTTTCAATAAGTTTGTGCTTTCTGAGTGTTCCCTAGCAATGTCGTGCTATTTTCACACTCCTTAGTAACCTAAAAAGAGTGCGACTGCTACCCCCTTAACGTCAGGCAATCAGCCGACTGCTTCATTCCTGCCCAATTAAGCAATATTCAAATCGGGCCTCTAGTCTGCATTTTGAGTGGAGATCCATTTATCTGGTAATTGATCGTTTTTTCAAGTGTTAAAATTTTTAAACAGATATTTTCATCGCATAAACGAGTTCAAAACTTTATTAATAATTTTAGGCAATTATCAAGCACTGAAGTTCACTTTTTAAAAATCCTTAAACTTTCCATCGAAAGAATTTTCGAGCGAAAAATTAAAAAATTTTAATTTTGTTTTTCTCAATTTATTAAATAATTCAATTTTAATACTTTCACTCCAATGTACTGTAGCTGCGACTTTTGCTGTTTCTCAATTTCATCAAAATTCATTATTTAATATCCAAAATGAGAAAATGTTGGTCTGACCTTTCAGAAAATAAAAAAATTAATTAACTTTCCAATAAATCATGAATTTATTCTCAAAATCACGCATAATTGCTTTAATAATTGATAAAAATTGAAGTTGACCCATAACTTCTCGCTGGCGCTAAATTGATAGTGAAATTAATAATTCAGATTAACTATGATGCTAATCACGAAGTTAATAATAATTTAAGGGGGGGATTTCTCGTTTTGAAAAAAAAACGGCCAGATTATTGATTCCAAATTGTAATTTACAACGTTAAAAATTAAAATCTGATAAAATTCTTAATTTTTACAAACATATTGTTCCTTCGACATATCTATCATTCGCAACGATACAAAAGCTAAGGTTTTTTTTAAACAGGCATCAAATTTTTTCTCGAAAAGCAATTACGCAAATCCGGCTTCAGTTCTTATACAAATTGTAAATTATAAAGTGCTTTTATTATTTTAGTGGAACATACAGTATGTTACATACTACAATCCACTCAGAGGGCACCGCTTATTTTACGCAAACGATTCGTCATCTATTTTTATCATGTTGAAGAGACATCCAATCAGAGCCTCTCCGTCACTCCCACGCTTTGAGCGGTGCCCTCTAAGTTGGTAGTAGTACATTTATGTTTGTTAAATATACCATCGATCGATATTATTAACAATTTCAACACTGCATAATGGAATTTTCGTTGGTGTTTGTTATAAAATATGCCTATAAATTAAACTTTTTAATATTAGATTGATAATTATTAGTAGCTATAACAATATTCCTTTGATGTCACCCCTGTATTCAATAATTTTTAACAATAGACTGTTCAAATTAAGAGCCTCAGTGTTATAAAAACTTTCATCTTTTCACATATATATATCCTATACGAGGAAGGTAGATCAAAAATGCCTAGGTAAAAATACAAACCAATTACAAGGTAAAAATAACAAGGTAAAAATAACAAACCAAATACAAACGAGAGTGAGACGCGCCAACCAACCAATCAAATCCCTGAATTGAACACACAATTGGTTTGTATTTTTACCTAGGCAATTTTGATCCTACCTTCCTCGTAATAGGATATTATTCAAATTAACTGCAAAATTGGACGAATTCTCAAAACAATGTTCATAATTTCATTTTGATACGCATATCCCTTTATCACACTTTGGTATATTGCGTAGCGACAACGTTAAAATCACACGTTAAAAGGAGTAGTGGCTACGCATTTAACCCAAAGTGTGATAAAGGGATATTACACTTTTATTTAAATTTCAAAATATTCGAAAGAATTGAAAAATGAAAACCAAATTTCAAATAATTTTTCAAGCGGTATTCTAAACTTATTCCGTCACTTTCTTATTTTCTCATGGATTCCCGGAAATAATTAATTTAAATGAAAACCGAAAAAAAATTAACTTAAAATTACTATTCAAACGTTGAATTTTCTAAATAAAGACAATTAATAATATACGAATTTGAAATTATTACGCATGAGTCCTAACGTACAGGCTAGTAAAGGTTTGCATTCCTGATCAAATTTTTCATCCACATGTTCATTCTTTCCTACAGTTGTAATCATGAAAGTGGTTCCGAGCGATGCGTAGGTTTGAGGATCAAATAGCATTTATCATAATAGCGCCATGTTTAAGTGATTCAAACTACGCATCGCTTGGAACCACTCTCATGATTACTAATGTATCTTGTTCTTAAACCTTCGGTAGAGTCATCTCATTTACAGCCTGCTAACGTGAACAGTGTATTAAGTTAAAAGTATAAGCCAAGCAAAACGTTTACCCCCATATCCTGATCTGGAATAGCGCCGAGCCCCTGAACATGTCTATTGTTCTTACAAACGATTTTCAATTGAAGTGGGTCCAGTTAAAGGCGGATAGCCATTTTATCACTTGAACAATATAAATAAAAAATCAGCCTTAATAAACAAGCTTATAAACTTGTGTATTGATCTACGATTAACGAGAAAATGTCTGTTGGATTTACAGATACAGAACACAAAAATAATCTCAATTCAACAATCAAAGCAGATATGGATAATAGCAAAAGTTTCGGAAAAGATATAAATGATATCCCCCTTTTCACACCTTTGGTTTAAGATCACGGACCTGCTGTGATTAACGTAGACTCACGCTTAGTACGGCAAATGTTATGTAGATGAGCTGGTTCGGCCAGTCTGTACCACCAGGGCCGGCTCTTACCAGTGTAAAAAGGGGGGGGGGGGGTATAAGTCAAAAGACAATTTGAAAAATTGTTAATATTCTTATTCATAAATATGATCATGATTATTAGTAATATGCCTTGGAAAGCCAGAAGGGGGTTCCGGGTGAAGATTGTTCGTTTTTTTTTTGAAAAATTGCCCACTTCTCCAGCTTGACTGAGAGCGTCCATAACATGCAGTTGCTGGTAGGTGGTATGAATACATAATACAATATTACCAGTTTTTCGGAAAAGTTAGGTGCGTTTTATAACATATAAGTTATAAATATGCTATAAGTTATTAGAATAAGAATTATAGCCTATAAACCTTTATTGCCCTCTGCCAAATATTTGAGCCCTCAAAAATTCGGGGATGAGAAAACGACGCGTCATTTTCAAACGAGTCATTCGATTTAGTTCTTAGATAGCTCATACTTTTTGTTTAAAAATAGAAAGAAATGTCTGAGAAAAAAATAGAAACAATGGTCTGATTCGGACCAATTTCAATTTTGTTTTATTCACTTGATATTTGTGCACAGTTTGAGCTATCTAAAAACCTAGTCGGCTCAGTCGTTTTTGTAAACCGCGTTGTTTTCTCACCCCCATTGTTTTTGAGGGCCCAAATCTTTGGTAGAGGGCAATAAAGGGATAATGGTTAAGATTTTTTTGTTTATATTCGTCAGTATTTTTGATAAACGAATCTTATGCGAACGCTTTAAACTTTCTCTGGAGGGAAGAAGTAATACCCTGCAGGATGGTTACGTACTTCTTTTCAGATTCCTTCTAATTCGTCAGATTATTTGATATGTGCTCTAGAATTAATCTAGAGAATCACAATTTGCATTATTCACACCCACAACCCCCTTTATACCGCCAGAAGCGGCACAAATATGTAATTTTTTCCAAATTTGGCAACTCAATGTAAAGTTTATTATATTTTTCGATCCGATTTTTAGAGGTTCTAAGAAAAAAAGTCATTTAAAGTACAATAATGAAATGAATGATAAAATAAGAATAACTTTGCGAAATGATAAAAACAGAACAGTACAGACAGCTCTTAATGGAAATATTGATATCGATGAAGTGAGGGATTTTTAAATTCACAAAGTATTGAAAATCTCTTTAAAATCTACAACTCAGTATAAATCCCATAATGAGCTTTTGGAAATATTAAAAGACTACAATTTGAAGTAAGGGATCGGCAAACTTGTAAATTGGCATATATAGTTTAATATCTTCAATTCGGGAAAATGGAACATTAAAAGTCACGAAAGGCGCCAAGGCATTAAAAGAGATTAGTTTTTGGGTCCCAATCTTTCGGTCGATCGAAATGTTCCGCAAGCCTTCAGCTGATGGAGATGCCGTTAGCTCTTTCATACTTTTTCGATAATTTAATGCTTTATTTTCAAAAGACTAGCTCTTTCATACTCATGACATAGAAAAAGCCTTTTCATCAACTTTAACATCGTCTAATATCGTCATCATAAGGCGATTAAAGGACAGTTTTCAAAATTTTCATATCTTGCTTTATTTTGAAATTAAAGTTATATCTAAAATTCTTCAAAATATAATTTAATTCGGTAAGTTAGTCAACTAATCAGTTATTTCAAATAAGTTAGAGTGTATTTATTCAGTTGTCCTGCTGTTTTTAGTCAGTGTGCTTAAAAAGTAATTTTGAGATTTCAGACTTGATTAAAAAGTTTTTTTCATTTGATTATTATATAAGTGCTCATGGCATCTCTACCAGCTGAGGGCGCGCGCGACATTTTCATCGAGCGTAAGAAAAATTGAGACCCAAAAACTAATCCCTCCTAATCCCTTGCCGCCCGTTCAAACTATTATTGTTCCCTCTTTCCGAATTTAAAATATACCATCTACTAAATTCGTCGGCGAGATATCCCTATATCACTTTTTGGTTAGAATGCGTAGCCACAACGTTAAAATCACACGTTAAAAGGAGTAGTGGCTACGCATTCTAACCAAAAAGTGATAAAGGGATATGGAAGCCAGTTTATTATGGCCCAGGTCTTGCCCATCCCTGTTTAAAGTTATAGATGGATTGAAAATGTCAATAAAGGGTGAAGGGCGTATTTTCGATTTTTAGACTTAACAGTGGGTGAGAAGTTAAAACATCCATTTTGATTTTATTTTTGGTGACATTTTGAGTTTAATTTGCTATGGAAACGGGTGAACATCTCAGAAGTTGACGCAACTTTTAAAAAATTTTGGTTAATTTAACTACTCACCCACTTTTATCATTTGGGAAAAGTTTAATTATTCTTCTGCACCCTTAAAAGCAATTAGCTGCAGAAAATGACAAAATTAATCGTGAAAGAGAACATTTTCACGAAGCTGTAGAAAAACTAAGAACTGATTTTGTCACAGGAAGAGTCAAAAAATAAGGAACTATATTATATAGTCCTATTATATATAGTCCTATTATATAGTCCTATTATATAGTCCAAAATAGCTACTTATTTTTATGAGGTTGCCGCATTCATAAGATCCAATTATCATGGGTCATCCATATTTAAATCAATAACCTTCAGAAATAAATATTTTTTTTGCTTTGACGCATTTCCAATGATTTTCAAGTTTTTTTTGGGTTAATTAAAATTTTATCACTAGACGCGGAAATTTTTATTTTTATGAAAAATTTTCAAAATTAAAAATTACTCAAATATAATATTGCTCACTCGTTGATAAGTGAAAAAAATCGAACCAGATGAGCCTGGTTCATTGAGCCATTCAATTTGATACATCACCAATGGACCATTGGCGATGGTATTTAGCTTAATTTCGAAACCTTCACTACAAATTTTCAAATGAATTCCAATTTTTTAACTTTACAGATTATACTGAAACTTTATCAAAAATGAAAAATATTGAACATCTCATTGATACAAAAATTAAGAAAACCGAAAACTTACTAACAGAACAAATCAGTGTGCTGGAAGACAAATTTGCAGAGAAGCTAGATAATTTTGAAACTAATTATATCGATAATATTGTCGAAGAACAGGTGAAAATATCCGAAAATTTGGACTCATGTCTCATGCGAGTACAAAATATTGAAATACAGCATAAAAATGTATCAAAGGCAAGGATATGATTTTTTTCACGTTAAAACTTACCTAAATATGGCCGCCGACGGTAAAACTTAAAATAACAGAAAAACCAAAAATTTGACATTAATTTTGTATTATGCATAGACAAGAAAAACATAATTTTCTATTTTAACTTCGAAAATGTTTTTTTTGCTCACTTTGCGGAAAATCATATCTCTGCTCAAAGAATACAACAGAGAATACGGCGATGGCTAGTTCAGTACTGGAAATTTATGGTTCTGAGCTCGGTTTTCAGGATTTTATAATATGCTGTAAATTCAACTGTCTGAAGATTCAGTAATTTTATGTTTTCTCAAAAGTACATTTTAATGGCCATTTTTCAATAACAAAAGCCCAAATTGTCCGAAAGTTCCGATTTTTTCGTAGAAATCATCGAAATACATATTGGAGTCTTGTGATTGGACCCCTCTGTAAAGTAGTCCACATCATTAACATTTTGAATGCAATTGGTCCGAATCCGCCTTTTTTCTAAAGTAGTCTTCTGTAGTTTTTTCTAAAAAACATTTGAGATTTATTATAAGTTTTGAATAAAAAAATTGGATAAATAGTCCGATTTGGCCCTTTTTCAATTATTGAATGAATATACGTGGTCATGTTGAGTTATCAAAGAATTTAATCGGATGAGTCGTTTCCAAAAGCCGGAATGTAAACGGTGTGGACACCCTATTCACTCTGAAAAGCAAGTATTTTCGCAAAAAAGAGCAGCTTATCAGAAATAGGTTTGAACATAATATGCTTCAAAATATAATTTATAAATTCTTTATACAGAATGGCCGATTTAAGAATTACGAATGAACAAATTCGTCTTTCTAGTGGTGACACTCCTCCCAGGTTATGGAAATCCACTTGGATAACGGATCCCAAGAAAGACACAGAGGACTCCAGGGTCAAATTTAAAATAGAACGGAATAATACGTTTATTAACAATAAAACAAGCTGGAAATAGGATGTAGTTACTATTAGTTACTGTCACTTACATTGTAGTATGTTTTTCCACTTTATTAACCCCAACAAAAGCCCATGGTTGAGATAGATTTAAGGCGTTTTACGATGATTCGGGGCCTTCAAATTATGTCTCCATTATGTTCTAAAATGGGTTCTCTAGCAATGGCCAGGGAAATTATGATTGAATACTTCGATATTGATGGACATGTTATTAGATTCAACAGCGGTAAAATAAAAAATCTATTTAAAAAATTTAATGATTTTGTCATCATTATCGAAAACTTAGAATGTATTTATTTAGATCATGAAAGGCGTGGTCGTCGCAAAAAACTAAATATTGATAGTTTTTAATCGCAAATTACCGAAATATTTTAAATTATTTGCTCAAACTTTCGATTCTTATTGAGAAAACTTACACTTTTAAACAATCTTGCACTTTAAAAAAACTAGAAGGTCGTAGATACCTAGTTAAATTAGAAACAAAGTTTAAGAATGATCTATTTTTTTTAATGATCCGCCTCCGTAAGTTTTCCTGGACAAGTAATCGTTTTAGACTTTCGGGCGACCTTTTTCGCATATTTTCAAATGTAGTCCCCAAAACAGCCGTAAAAGAAAGATTTTTGTGACCATCAAAATAGCCAAGTATTTAAATCAAAACTTCACTAATCTGCTTCTAATTTTTTATGCTCATAAAAAACATTTCGAAAGAAAACTATATAAATTTGTTTCTTGATGCTAATTAAGCGACGACCACCTCCCTCATCGTTTTATGAATACAATTTTTTCATTTAAATTCTTCAGGAAAAACGTTGACTGGCAATACAGAATGCGGAGTCGTTGAACTTGTTCCCTTACCAAATACAATAAAAACGAATATAATCAGAATATACGTCAAAAGGTTAATGGGGCTACAATGCCAAGTAAGATAGATAAGAAGACTTGTCAAACAAGTAAATTAGTAAATTTAAAGAGTTCTCAATGTAATTTTTTGAGTCTTTCCACGCTTATTTAGAAAATAGAATATTTCGCGACGATTGATTTCGAAATAATAATGTTCTAGACTTTAAGGGCCTTGGTGCATTTGATAGATACCCGATATGGGCTCTTGATGAAAAACTTTCCACTGGATTAATATATCTTCTCAATTAAACCATCAAAGTTATGTTTCATTGATCCAGGCAATTTTTGTAACTAGCGAATTTTGCATTATGGGTTTAAGGAAATTTTGAGTTCGAATAAAACTTTTCGAATTCGACAAATTATGAGACATTTTCGATAAAAGTTTCGAAGATTATGAAAAACATGCCTTATTTTTAGTTCAAATTTTTTACTATTGGTTTCAAATCAACGAATAAAACTTCACAAAATGGCTACTTTTACCTTTGCGACTGAGTGATCTCATATTTTTAGATGCTCTTTGAAAAAACCAAATGACATGGTTTAGTGATTTCGTCAAAAATAATTAGAAATATTTCGAAAATTTTTCTCATTTATAGTTCAAAATTTTCAAACTAATTTTTTTGGAATCCTTAGCTCAAAATATTAGGAATGGCTACTTTCACTTTATTTAAATATGCTTTCGTTTTGTTTCTTTGCTCTTTTTTATACTCTGAATCATACTTTTTTGAATGAAAATACGGTTTGCGCAAAATCTAGTAAAGCCCTCTTTAATCGAGAATTCAATAAATTTTATTCCACCGAGACTTGCTCAATTGGTAAGCCGACCTGTAGACCGTTTTACATTTATTTCATTTAACTCATGAAAAAATTATTTTTTTTGATGTGCTAAAATTTCGTTTTTTTTGACTTTTTTCAAAAATTTAAATTTTCGATTTATACTTAAAAATCGTATGAATTCAAACTAAATAAATTTTCAACGGTGGACAGGACCGTATTTTGAAGTTCATAATTAATAAAAAGTAGAAAATAAATTTTACTGTCATTTAGACACCATCGATAGCAAACGCGCGTTTTTCGAGTGTTTTTTCAAAAGACGATTTATAAAGTAAAAATAATCAATCTGAAGAAATTTAGACTATAAAAAGTGAGCTTAAAGTGACACATTGTGTTTGAAAAAGGTTTTTATCCGAAAACTTTAAAGTGGCAAAAAGTTTCTCATCAAGAAAAAAAATGAAAAAGTGCAAATCTGTCAAAATTCACCGAGGCCCTTAAGTTAAACCCTTTAAGTTAGGCCCTTTAAGTTAAACAATAAAAAAAAAAAATAATCCAACTAGTTGACTGAGAAAAAGTCTACGAGTTAACTAGCGTTAAACCGGTATTTCACAATATTATGAAATTTTTAATTGGTGAATATAACCCGTCGAAAACGATGCATGACATTAAAATTATCAAAAATGTCTAAATCGAGGTCTGGAAATTTCAATTTTCCATAAGCAAAAATGTTGAACCTAATTATCGAATTTTATCCCGTTAATTTTATATTCAGATTGAGTTATTGGGAAACCATATAGAATTGGGTGGTGTGGTTTATACAGGATTGGATACTTATCAGACCGTTATTTTATATTAGTTATACTGTAAGACCAACAGTTAAGTGTCGTGAAAGTGAAATGTCAATTTTTCTATTTAACATACAGTAGTAGTTTTAATTCATTGAAAACTTTTTCAGTGTGTAGGGAATTACTTCTGAGGAACAGAAACAAATTTCTGTATTTATCATTTTTGTATATCCCTTATTCACACTTTTGTTAATATCCCGGCGTTACTACTTAGAAACACACTACGTATGCTAATCAGGGCCGGGATATTAACAAAAGTGTGAATAGGGGATATATGCACTAGCCAAAATATCACACTCACTTTTTAATATCAATTTTCACTATTACGGCATTTTAACTTCAATAAGAATTTGATATATGGATCAACGGCCCTCAGAGTACAAATTCTAACTATTTGAATGATACAAACAACGCAAGATATGAGCACCCAATCAAAACCGTTAAATAAGGAATAATCCGATTTCATTGGTCAGATTAGGAAATGATCAACCAATCAAATGCTCAGATTTCGCATTTTTCAAATGGTTATGATTTGTACTCTGAGGGCGGTTGATCCATATCGTTAAAAATGCTAAATTTATTGTGACAAATAAAAAATTACCGGTAGAAAAACATATGGAAAGAAATTTGATATGTCTATTACGGTACTTGATGAAGCTTTTATGCCACTTTTTTAGCCAAAATTTTAATATAATTCGGAATTACGAAACGACTCATCAAATTTAATTCTTATATCAAACTGTGAATTATCAAATGAAATAAAATTGGTCCGAATCGGACCAATTTTGTTTTTTTGCTGGGATTACTGAAATTGTTTAATTATCAGTTTCTGTTAAAAAAATTGGAAACAATGGTCTGATTCGGACCATTATTTTTTAAATTTAATTTTTTCTCAATATTTGTGCTATCTAGTTTGAGCTATCTAACAACTCAATCAGATGAATCGTTTGCAAAAGCCGAATTAAATAAAGATGTTGGCGGAAAAGTGGAATGAAAGCTCCAGCAAGTACCGTTATATGATATATTTGCGAAGAACTAATCATCAGGAATTTTTGATCCTATAATGTCCAATCCTTAACCAAATAAATTATTCGACTATGTATCCATCTTTAATAGGGACAACCACTTAGACAAATCTGAAAATTTTCTTAATCAAAACTCTAAAGCTGCTGAGACTTTTGGTTAAAAAAGTTCATTTTTACGATTTATCCCAGGAACTTTTCTTGATATAAAGTAATATTTTATAACTAAATTTGTATCCAGTTGAAGATACTGCTGAATATAAGCCAAAATTACTGCAAGAAGCAAAAAGCGTACATCACCTACCACCTTGTTATATCACAGCGATCCGAATTCATGTAAAAGTGATCAAAGGAACTTCCTGTTTATTAAATGGATTTAAATTGTACTGTCAGTGCATTTTTCAAAATGAAATATTTTTTTGATTTGAATTAAATTTATTTAATAAATGAGCTCTATTTGCTCATTAAAACAAAAAAAATAGAGATATAACCGTCTGAGACGCAAATTTTCAAAAAACAATTATTTTTTGGATCGGTTAATTTACTTTTAAATCGTTTTAATATATGTTTCAAGACGGTTTTCCGACAAATACGTCTAAAACTAAGAACTGATTTTGTCACAGGAAGAAGTCATTAAAATAAGGAACATTTATAGTCCAAAATAGACTACTTATTTTATGAGTTGCCGCATCATAAGTCCAATTATCATGGGGTCATCCATATTTAAATCAATAACCTTCAGGAATAAATAGTTTTTTTTTGCTTTGACGGATTTCCAATGATTTTCAAGTTTTTTTTGGGTTAATTGAAATTTTATCACTAGACGCGGAAATTTATATTTTTATGAAAAATTTTTCAAAATTAAAAATTACTCAAATATAATATTGCTCCACTCGTTGATAATTAAAAAAAATCGAACCAGTGAGCCTGGTTCATTGAGCCATTCAATTTGATACATCACCAATGGGACCATTGGCAATGGTATTTCAGCTTAATTTCGAAAACTTCACTACAAATTTCAAATGAATTCCAATTTTTTAACGTTACAGATTATACTGAAACTTTATCAAAAATGAAAAATATTGAACATCTCATTGATACAAAAATAAGAAACCGAAAAACTTACTAACAGACAAATCAGTGTGCTGGAAGACAAATTTGCAGAGAAGCTAGATAATTTTTGAAACTAATTATATCGATAATATTGTCGAAGAACAGTGAAAATATCCGAAAATTTGACGCTCATGTCTCATGCGAGTACAAAATATTGAATACAGCATAAAAATTGTATCAAAGGCAAGGATATGATTTTTTTTTTACGTTAAAACTTACCTAAATATATGGCCGCCGACGGTAAAACTTAAAATAACAGAAAAAACCAAAAATTTGACATTAATTTTGTATTATGCATAGACAAGAAAAACATAATTTTCTATTTTTAACTTCGAAAATGTTTTTTTTTGCTCACTTTGCGGAAATCATATCTCTGCCTCAAAGAATACAACAGAGAATACGGCGATGGCTAGTTCAGTACTGGGAAATTATGGTCTGAGCTCGGTTTTCAGGATTTTATTAATATGCTGTAAATTCAACGTCTTGATCAGTAATTTATGTTTTCTCAAAAGTACATTTTAATGGCCATTTTTCAATAACAAAGCCCAAATTGCCGAAAGTTTCCGATTTTTTCGTAAAATCATCGAAATACATATTGGAGTCTTGTGATTGGACCCCTTTGTAAAAGTAGTCCACATCATTAACATTTTGAATGCAATTGGTCCGAATCCGCCTTTTTTCTAAAGTAGTCTTCTGTAGTTTTTTCTAAAAAAACATTTTGAGATTTATTATAAGTTTTGAATAAAAAAATGGTATAAATAGTCCGATTTTGGCCCTTTTTCAATTATTGAATGAATATACGTGGTCATGTTGAGTTATCAAAGAATTTCAATCGGATGAGTCGTTTCCAAAAGCCGGATGTAAACGGTGTGGACACCCTATTCACTCTGAAAGCAAGTTTTTTGCAAAAAAGAGCAGCTTATCAGAAATAGGTTTGAACATAATATGCTTCAAAATATAATTTATAAATTCTTTATACAGAATGGCCGATTTAAGAATTACGAATGAACAAATTCGTCTTTCTATTGGTGACACTCCCCCAGGTTATGGAAATCCACTTGGATAACGGATCCCAAGAAAGACACAGAGGACTCCAAGGGTCAAATTTAAAATAGAACGGAATAATACGTTTAATAACTAAAACAAGCTGGAATAGGATGTAGTTACTATTAGTTACTGTCACTTTACATTGTAGTATGTTTTTCCACTTTATTAACCCCAACAAAAAGCCCATGGTTGAGATAGATTAAGGCGTTTTACGATGATTCGGGGCCTTCAAATTATGTCTCCATTATGTTCTAAAAAATGGGTTCTCTAGCAATGGCCAGGGAAATTATTTGATTGAATACTTCGATATTGATGGACATGTTATTAGATTCAACAGCGGTAAAAAAAAATTTATTTAAAAAATTTAATGATTTTGTCATCATTATCGAAAATTTAGAATGTATTTATTTCAGAAATCATGAAAGGCGTCGTCGAAATATATTGAAGTTTTTAATCGCAAATTACCGAAATATTTTAAATTATTTGCTCAAACTTCGATTCTTATTGAGAAAACTTACACTTTTAAAACAATCTTGCACTTTAAAAAAACTAGAAGGTCAGTAGACTAGATACCTAGTTAAATCAGAAAACAAAGTTTAAGAATGATCTATTTTTTAATGATCGCCTCCGTAATTTTCCTGGACAAGTAATCGTTTAGACTTCGGGCGACCTTTTTCGCATATTTTCAAAATGTAGTCCCCAAAACAGCCGTAAAAGAAAGATTTTGTGACCATCAAAATAGCCAAGTATTTAAATCAAAACTTCACTAATCTGCCTTCTAATTTTTATGCTCATAAAAAACATTTGATAGAAAACTATATAAATTGTTTCTTGATGCCTAATTAAGCGACACCACTCTCCTCATCGTTTTTTATGAATAAAATTTTTTCATTTAAATTCTTCAGGAAAAAACGTTGACTGGCAATACAGAATGCGGAGTCGTGAACTGTTCCCTTACCAATACAATAAAAACGAATATAATCAGAATATACGTCAAAGGTGTAATGGGGCTACAATGCCAAGTAAGATAGATAAGAAGACTTGTCAAACAAGTAAATTAGTAAATTTAAAGGAGTTCTCAATGTAATTTTTTGAGTTCTTTCCACGCTTATTAGAAAATAGAAATTATTTCGCGGACGATATGATTTCGAAATAATAATGTTCTAGACTTTAAGGGCCTTGGTGCATTTTGATAGATACCGATATGGGCTTTGATGAAAAACTTTCACTGGTTAATATAATCTTTCTCAATAAACCATCAAAGTTATGTTTTCTGATCCAGGAAATTTTGTAACTAGCGAATTTTGATTATGGGGTTTTAAGAAATTTTGAGTTCGAATAAAACTTTTCGAATTCGACAAATTATGAGACAATTTTCGATAAAAGTTTCGAAGATTATGAAAAAATGCCTTATTTTAGTTCAAAATTTTTTTCATATGGTTTCAAATCAACGAAAAAAACTTCACAAAATGGCTACTTTTACTTTGCGACTGAGTGACTCATATTTTTAGATGCTCTTTGAAAAAACCAAATGACATGGTTTAGTGATTTTTCGTCAAAAATAATAGAAATTTTCGATAAGTTTTTCTCATTTATAGTTCAAAAATTTTCAAACTAATTTTTTTGGAATCCTTAGCTGAAATATAAGGAATGGCTACTTTCACTTTATTTAAATATGCTTTCGTTGTTTCTCTTTGCTCTTTTTTATACTCTGAATCATACTTTTTTGAATGAAAATACGGTTTGCGCAAAATCTCGTGTAAGCCCTCTTTAATCGAGAATTCAATAAATTTTATTCCACCGAGACTTGCTCAATTGGTAAGCCGACTGTCGGACCGTTTTACATTTATTTCATTTAACTCATTGAAAAAATTATTTTTTTTTCGATGTGCTATAAATTTCGTTTTTTTTCGACTTTTTTCAAAAATTTAAATTTTCATTTATACATTAAAAAAAAATTAAATAAATTTTCAACGGTGGACAGGACCGGTATTTTGAAGTTCCTAATTAATAAAAAGTAGAAAATAAATTTTACTGTCATTTAGACACCTTCGATAGCAAACGCGCGTTTTTTGAGTGTTTTTCAAAAAACGATTTATAAAGTAAAAATAATCAATCTGAAGAAAATTTAACTATACCAAAGTGAGCTAAAAGTGGCACATTGTGTTTGAAAAAGGTTTTTATCAAAATTTTGAAGTGGCAAAAGTTTCCCATCAAGACAAAAAAAATGAAAAAAGTGCAAATCTGTCAAAATTCACCGAGGCCCTTAAGTTAAACCCTTTAAGTTAAGCCCTTTAAGTTAAACAATAAAAAAAAAGATAATCCAACTAGTTGACTGAGAAACAGTCTACGAGTTAACTAGCGTTAAACCGTATTTCACAATATTATGAAATTTTAATTGGTGAATATTAACCCGTCGAAAAAAGATGCATGACAATTAAAATTATCAAAAATGGTCTAAATCGAGGGTCTGGAAATTCAATTTTGTCATAAGCCAAAAATGTTGAACCTAATTCATCGAATTTATCCCGTTAATTTTATATTCAGATTGAGTTATTGGGAACCATATAGAATTGGGTGGTGTGGTTTATACAGGAATTGGAACTTATCAGACCGTTATTTTATATTAGTTATACTGTAAGACCAACAGTTAAGTGTCGTGAAAGTAAAATGTCAATTTTTCTATTTAACATACAGTAGTAGTTTTAATTCATTGAAACTTTTTCAGTTGTGTAGGGAATTACTTCTGCAGGAACATTTGAATACCGGGAAAATCTTTTGTATTTTGAATCTCCGATATTTTTGTTATATATATGCTTGCACTAGCCAAAATATCACACTCACTTTTAATATTAATTTTCACTTATTCACGGCATTTAACTTCAATAAGAATTTGATATATCGCTTAAAAATGCTAAAATTTATTGTGACAAAATAAAAAATTACCGGTAGGAAAAAAATATTGGAAGAAAATTTGATATGTCTATATAGTATTGATGAAGCTTTTAATTGCCACTTTTTAGCCAAAATTAATATAAATCATTGGAAACGCTCACAGATTTATCTATATAACTGATTACAAATGATAATTTTAATGTTTTTGGATTACAATGTTTTTCTGTGTAAAAAAATTGGAAAACAATGGTCTGATTCGGACATTATTTCTTAAATTTAAATTTTTCTCAAATTTGTGCTATCTTGTTTGAGCAATCTAACAACTCAATCAGATGAGTCGTTTGCAAAAGCCGAATTAAATAAAATGTTGGCGGAAAAAGTGGCATAAAAGCTCCAGCAAGTACCGTTATATGATAATTTGCGAAGAACTAATCATCAGGAATTTTTGCCTATAATGTCCAATCCTTAACCAAATAAATTATTCGACTATGTATCCATCTTTAATAGGGACAACCACTTAGACAAATCTGAAAATTTTTTTAATCAAAACTCTAAAGCTGCTGAGACTTTTGGTTAAAAAGTTCATTTTTACGATTTATCCCAGGAACTTTTCTTGATATAAGTAATATTTTATAACTAAATTGTATCCAGTTGAAGATACTGCTGATATAGCCAAAATTACTGCAAGAAGCAAAAAGCGTACATCACCTACCACCTTGTTATATCACAGCGATCCGAATTCATGTAAAAGTGATCAAAGGAACTTCCTTGTTTATAAATGGATTTAAATGTACTGTCAGTGCCATTTTTCAAAATGAAATATTTTTTGATTTGAATTAAATTTATTTAATTAAATGAGCTTATTTGCCTATTAAAACAAAAAAAAATAGAGATATAACCGTCTGAGACGCAAATTTTTCAAAAAACAATTATTTTTTGGATCGGGTTAATTTACTTTTAAATCGTTTTAATATATGTTTTCAGACGGTTTTCCGACAAATACGTCTTTATCAATGCGGTCGATGCTAAAAAGACAGATTCGAAATGTTTGTCTTGATTGTTAGAAAAATAATTTTATTTCCTATTTTATACTTTATTAATCTTTTTAAGGGGGTAGGTGTCGGTTTTTCGTCGGTTTGTCGTGATTGAAAGGTACCAAAAACCGATATTTACCCCCTTTATACACGTTAAAAGGTAGATTAATATCAAAGGTGCTGATGTATCATGATTTTATTTTCATTTTGAATCAATATGTTTTGGCGGCAAAAACATGTAATCACAGAATTTTATTCATTAAATTCCTTTCTATCCGATGTCGAGATAAAAAAAAGAGATAAAATTCAAACTTTGCAGATCTGAAAATATAAGATGAATAAAATTAGTTTAGTTCGGTGGTTGCAATGAGACAAAATTGTGGCAAATTTGACCAAAACGAAAAATCTTGGTCAAATGAATTATAATTCAGAGTATAAACAAGAGCTCTTAACAAAAAATTAAGGCATTTATGATGACAATGAAATTAGGTTTGAAAATTTCGAACAAATTTTTTAAAATTTGATGAGGTTTACAAACTTGAGTTTTTTTAGTATTGGCCATCGAATGAATCTCTTGATATTAGTAGTTTATTTATTTTCAATTTGAAAAGTGCAATTTTAGTACACAACTGACATGATCGGCAAAAAGGTTTACATCGGATTTATAAGGACCCCGAAATTTTATGAAAGATGGACCGAGAATCCAGTGCACAATACAATCTCTTCTAAAAAAATTATTATCATTCCAGAAATCGACTTTGATGGATGCAAAAAGACAATTATTCAAGTCAAATTTCAATTTATCGGATATTTACATCAACCCTGAACATCATCATACTTCATCTTAATACTTTTTAATACAAAATAAAACTTATCTCATATTTGTCGAGCATTTTGTGGAAGAATAAAATATTTGGGGATAAAATATATTGGGAATTGCTTGCTGGGTTTTCTGCATGACCAAATCAAGGCGTTGATTGTATATGTATATATGAAAGAAGTAACACAAAATTTGAAAAATTTATTTATTTCAAATTTATTGATGCACGGGAAGATACCATAATGGAGCATTAAAAATTATTTAGCACACAAAATTAAAATTTCGGGATTTTGAGGAATTTCAAGGGTACTTTCATAAAAAAGGGGTGAAATGAAGGAANATTTTTTGAAGTTAAAATTAATAATGTAACTTCAACAGATAAACCCGTGTGCAACATAATTTAGGTGATAAGTTGAAATTTTGGGGGATGTTGTAAAAACATTCCTAGCAGATCTGATATAAATACTAAACTTTTCTTTGGACGCTGAATAAATTGATGATGTACCAGTATAAGTCCAATGACTTGATTCCCCTAAATTTTAGTATTTAGTGATTTTAATTGCAAATTTCAATTAATAATCTGACGAAGAAATTGTAAGGGGGTTGGTGGCACCGAGTGAAAATAATAACCAGCCAACACAATTACCAACTTTAATATTCTCAATTAACGATCTGTCTCTAAGCACCGAGTCGGTGCTTAGAGACAGACCGTAAATTAAGAATATTAAAGTTGGTAATTGTGTTGGCTGGTTATTATTTTCACTTCTTCTTGATTCAATTCAATCGAAACCAATTACTTCGACTCATTATAAATTACTCATAGAAATACAAATAAGAAAACTGAGTTATTATTGACGGATTATTGAAATTCTTAAACTCGGGTACGACTGCAGTTAAAGATGGCCCAGCCGCCCGTTGGGCGCTGCAGCGCCTGATTAATAAATTCTGATTATCTATGATTTTTATTTAGGGACCTACCCAATTAAGTCTTCCGTGTAAAAATTCAGAAAATTATCTAGCTAATGATAAAAATGATTATAAGTTCAAAATAAATTATATCATTTGAACAATAAAAACATACAAGGTATTAAGCCTCGTGATTCGTTGGCCAATCAGCGCGAAAAGAACTCAATTATATTGAAGACTCATCAATATCAATTTTGTATGAGCACATATTCTATATTATAACGGTCCAGTTCCACTTTTAAATACAAACCTTATCATACTATATCAAAAAAAATTAAATTATTTTTCGACATAATTGACGATTTTTTGCGGATATAACTGCTGAAAATATTTAACTACAATTAAAACACCTTCCATAGCAATTTACCTTTTTCGAGTGTTTTTTAAAAAGCAATTTTAAAGTAAAAATAATGTATTTGAAAAAAGCAGATTATACGAATGTGGCATGTTTTATTCCGAAAAATTCCAAAAGAAGGAATAATGAATAAGTAAAAATCTGTTCCTTAAAGACACTGTTCCTTAACCCCTGGAATCACAGAAAAAAAAGTTCCACCAAGGCACCAGAGCCGATATCGGCTCTACTTTCGACGTTGTTTACAGAAAAGGCTCAAGGTAGTTGAAGCTCCAATTACTTTTGCAAAAAGAAAGTTGAAAAGTTATATTTTGCATCAATCATTTCAAATTCCAGAATTTTGATTTTTGTTCTAGAAAATAAAGTTGGAAACTAAGGTGTATTATACAACGTGATACGTGCTCATCGTAGTCTTCACAAATTTATTTTTATGGGTACCAACGCACAAGTATCTGCCCTACGTCACACTGAAATCCGACTCTAGATCTTATTATCGATTACGGGCCCAGAGTACAAATCCTAAATATTTGAATAAACAAACAACGCAAGATATTAGAACCCAATCAAAACCCTGATTGCGGAATAGGCCGATTTCATTGGTCAGATTAAGAAAGATCAAACCAGATTCGTTAAATTGATTTACTTTTTAAAAACTTGAAAAAAAAGGATGAAAAATCACAAATTTCTATGAAAAAGGGTAATTTCCCAAATAAAAGCAGAGATTAATGCAATTTATTTATTATTTTAATTTATATATAATCAAGTGACAGTGTGGACAATTTTTGATTATTTAATAATTTTATGATAAATACTTCTTTATGGAATACTTTAATTGAAAATATTTGAAATTTCACTTCCAATAAAAAATATCTGTCCCAAGATACAAATAAATTTTTATGTTAAGTGTTTGTATGCACAGAACACTTCCTTAAAACTGGTTTATCTCACATTTGTATTTGATGTCTAGTTTCGAAATAATTATCGGAAGTAAACTCCAGCGAAAAAATGTCGAAAAATCAACTCTTCCGTAATATTCGAACAATATCCAAAAAAAAATGATTATTTTTTTCGGAATCACCACAAAATTTATAATGTATTTTAAAGAACCTATTCTGTGACTTTTTTGGCCTTTTTAGAGGTTTTAGTAGGCTTGAAGCCCGATATTATCGGCTCAGTGATTTCCAAACGGTTAAAAGGGTTATGGGTGCTGGATTGCATGCAAATTTTATCTTTCTTTGTTTGATAAATTAAACAAATAAATACAATTACCGGGTTAATCGGTCCTAAAAAATCAATTTCGACGAATGAAAATTTTGTAATTCGACTTTGAACTCTTTTTTGAGAGTTTTAACCAAATATAGCATATCACATAAATATGAACAGAAATGTAATTTGAATAGCGAAATTGAATTCTTCATCAAAAACTGAGCTAGAAAACTATGTTAAAAAAAGTTTAACACTATTACTAACTGAAATCAGGCCTCTTATTGTTTGTTATGATATTAACATGCTGCTTTTATGTTTATAGCGATGTGAACTTATTGTACGATTAAGAGAGATAACCT
>SCLH01002026.1:123003-135139 GCA_004367855.1 Oikopleura vanhoeffeni | reverse complement strand
ATATAATTTTTAATTTTGGTATCAAGTGAATTCCAGATATTGAGAAATCTGTATCTATTATTTTTACTCTACCAACGTGGCTAATGTACAGTATAGTATCAGTAATTGGGTTAATCATGCAATTTGTTATACTTTGCAGATAAACTTTTTCACAGCTTGAAGGTTCGTTTGCAAATAACGAATTCACGCACAAATTACCTTTATCATGGATCAAATTTAGGATGTCAAATTAACAATAAAAAACATTTTCAGTTTCAATACACTGTTTTGTTATTTTGATTTTCCTGTTGTCGATAGAATTCACTTCGACAATAATTCTGAACCCATGTACCCCATAAGACTACCTCCTAATAAAGCGACTGCTTGTGTTTTTTGTCGTGACCCTTTTGACGGATTTTTGAATTCGTATAAAAATATTTCTCGAATTTGTAAACTTTCACAGTAGATTTTTTTTTTCGTAGATTTCACTACTGCTGAATAAGAATTCAATATTAATTGTTTTACTGAATTTTTCACTAGATTTCAGATTTTCAGCTGTATGGTCACATAACGCATCTATGGTTGGATAAGACGTCTCCTGTCCTACCGTGACCAATCTACACTGAAAAAATTCATGTTTTCGGGAAATTTCAGTAAATTTAGAGCTAAAGATGCTTATAACCCTTAAATTACTATTGACTATATCAGCCATATTTGAATTGGGGACCGGTCCCTGAAAATCATTCTTATTCGGGTGATAAATTTATCTTTCGCATTAAGACTAATAGTTTTTGATCTATCTACGTCTTTACAATTAAATTGAAAACTTGTATCTGTATTTCCGTCGATAAGTAGTCTCTTTTTTGAGTTTTCATTTTTTTTCACTTATAGTTATAGTCACTTTGCCGGTTAAAACTTGTCTTTTTCTCTCATTTTCACTTGTTTTCAAATATTTTTTTTCGAATGTACTGTATAGGGCACTGGTATTTTCACTTGTTTTAACTAATAAAATATTTTCGTTGAAGGGATCAGGTCTCTCTATTAAATCAGAATCAAAGCCAAGTCCCATTTTTATAATGTTTTTGATCATATTATTTGATTTGCCAGCATCAAATTTTTCTTCCGGAAAACCACAATCTACAGTGCTGGAGTTAAAGGCTGAAAAGTCAGTAAATTTTGGAATTCTAACTCCAATACTAGCTTTAACAGTGTCTACTTGTCGAATAAAACAAGTTGTTTTTCCACTTTCCTTTATCACAACACTTTTTTCCGGGTTATAAGTTAATTCTGAAAAAATATTAAAATAAAAAAATCGAAGAATTGAAAACATTTCAAAAATTTTCATGTCCTTTTTCTAAGATTATATTTTTCGTCTGATGTATCAATTATAAGCTCAAATTCTGAACCACTAGCGGCGGAAATTTCAGAGTCAAAAGGTGCCAGAAAATGACCTTCTCGTAAAGTAAAATTTTGAGCCTTTAATTTTTCTGCAACTTTTTGATGTAGTTTACGTAAATTTCGACCATTTCGGATGAATGTGACATTTGTGATTATGTTTCGACAATGATAACTGTTCATATTTCGCTTTGTGATGAGAAAAATTCCTAAACTTCGGTTGTTTTTAACTTTGAAAGTCTTAATGTGCTGTTTAGCATAACTGTTTAGCATAACAATTTCGCCGACTTCAAAATTTGGTTCATTTTCTATTTTGCAAGAATAAATTTTTGCGTTCTTAACAGATAATTCATTTCGTAAATCTTTGACATATTCAACCCATTTATTATTTTTTTCATTTTGTTCAATTTCTGAATTTTCGGTAATCGGTGATTTAGGCGCTTGTAATTGGCTCAATAAATTCGTATTTTGTATACCCATTAACATTTGTGATGGGCTTAAATAACCGATTATTTTTTGAGGTCTCGAATTATAAAAATTTATACCTATTCTTATTTTGAAACGATAATTTAGTGAATTTGTATTAATCGCAAGAAAAATATCTCGAAGTTCTTTGTGACTTCGTTCTACTAAATTTGCCCTGCTTTATATGGACTTATTGTAGAATGAAAAATACCGAAACTTCGTAATGTTCCTTCGACTAAATTATTGGTGAATCTGTTCCATTATCGGATAAAAGCGCAGTTGACTCATTTAAATTGTATTTTTTTGAAAGTATGCAAAAGCTCCAGTCACTTTTTCGGCCGTTTTATCTGATAGTATTTCGGCATCTAAAAAACTGTGAATTTATCCTGGAAAGTAGCAAGGTATGTCTTTCCGCTTGTATATGAGATATCAACTAGATCAACTTTCTTCAAATGGGCCAAAAGCTGGTCTTATAGGATATTGGATTTTTTCGTTATTGTCATATCGATTAGGGTTCGTTAGCTGACAATATAAACAGTGACGAATTGCTGTATCAATTAATTTTAATTTATTTGGAATGTGAATTTTGCTGCATAAACGGCAGACTTTAAAATTTCTCGCCCTGATGTAATGTCATTTCGTGTAGGTAGTGATTAAATCATTGCTTATATTTTCAGGGATAATGACTAATAATTCCCGGATTTTGCGACCAAATAAAGTAAATTATTTTGAAAACAGTAATTTTGTCCTTAATAATCTTCTATCTAACGTTTTTTGTTCCATTTTATGAATAATTTGTTCGAAACAAGTTCTCTTTAATCAGATTTTCTCTAGTGATTTTGTGCATTTATTTTCATATATTACTTCGAGAGATAAATCTCCATTACTTTACAGTCGGATCTAAACTCGATTTTGGCAATAATTTAACAGGGAGAAAACTTCTTGAAATTCGTCACAAATATTAATTAACCAACTTTTACCTGGTAGATGTTTAATTCATATGGATAGTTAAGTACATTTGCAAATGCTGCTCTAGTACGTGTATTAACACTGTTTCCCAAGTGTTTTGGGTTTGAATGTTAACAATGATTGATGATCACTATAGCTGTTAATTCTAAACCTGGTGGTATAAGATCGGAAAAGCTTGTCAGTGCTATAAGAGACCGATAAGTTCTCGTCCGCGGCTACTTAATAACTGATTTGCTTGTCAAATACTTTTGAGCCAAAATGACAAAATTTTACATTTGTAAATCATTATTTTAATTGTAGCGTTTCCAATACAAAAACCGCAAGCGTAAGTGATGCGTCACTTGCAATAAAAATTATATTATCATTATCAGTTTCAAATCATGTGATGTGTAGCTATTCCCGATTTTATACAATCCTTAACTTTTTCAAAACCAATTTTTAACTCATCAGTGCATTTTAAATTTTCTTTCAATCCTATTTGTTTAGCCATCGGCTTAAATACGAAGAAAGTCTAGGTATTTCTCTCGAAAAATTAATGAAAGTCCATGACGCAAGCCGATTTATGATTTAATGGAACTGGTATTTTGAGTAATGTTTCAACTCAGCGAGGACGCAAAAATGCCTTGATCATTTATATTGTAGCCAAGAATTCACTTTTTCAACATGAAATCTTGATTTGCTCAAATTCAATGCAGCAATTTTCAGTTGATATTTTCAAAAATTGTATTCAATTAATCGATATGTCGAAAATTAAGTTTTTCTGTGTCTACACCTAAGAAAATATGATGCATATATCTGGCTACAATGCTGTAAAATGATCTCTGTTGATTTTTTTGCGTAGCGCTAAAGGTAAAACCATTTTTACAGTCAAATTGTGAAAAAACGATTTTTTCGTTTGGAAATTTCGTTTTTGTTTTGAAATGTAATCGCCGATTGATGAAAAAAATGCCTAACTGCTACAATCGGAAAACACGATTTTTGAAGCATATTATTTACACCTGTTTTGAAATTATTGACTAAACGATCTGGTTGTTTTTTTCTTAATTCCTAAAACTGGCGAATTCCAAGCTGACGATGATCTTTCTAGAATTCCAGCATTATCATTTCGCGTATTTTAATTCTATTTAGATGCGATTTCCGAATCCAATTTATATGGTGTACTGAAATGTGGCTCTGAATTAGGGTTTTTTAACACTATGTCTATAAGGAAATGTCTAGAAAGTCCAGCGTCATTATCTGACCGCGAAAAAGTTGATATTTGCAATATAAAATTTTCTTATACACTGCTTGTAGATAACAGGTACTTTTGAAATAATGTTTTCAATTTCAACTGATAAATTATTTTGTGCTAGAAGTTTTTCGCGTCTTAGTTTCCATTCTAAGCACTCCTTATCATGTACAAATTTCTCTCTAGGGGTTAATTGATCATAGGTTATTAGATATTAACGTCAAGTTTTAATGTATCAAGTTTTTCGAATTTATTCAGTATCAGTTTTTCATCATTTTCAATATCAATAACATGTGCTAAAATGCAGCCTGGTGGAAAATGACTGTTCTGAAATTTAAATTTGTTAATGTATAAACGGATGATCAGAAATAAGTATAGGCATGCTATTTCATTATTTTTCAACTGAATGAAGTTTCTACAATATTAACTTTCGTAAATTTATTTTTTCTGTGTCAAAATGTATTTTTACAGAATTTTCTTCACCAGGGTATAAGATTAGTTCTTCATTTGGAAATGCAACTTGTTGTTTTGCTTCATCAAAAGGCTTGAGTTCAATAATATCAGTTACTATATTTTCAATGATAAATTAATGTATTACTAAAAATTTCCGTTTCCTGAAATCTATGCCAACTGATGTATATTTATATATGTCTATTCAATAATCATATGGATATATTTAATATCCTTTTATATATACCTAGAATTCCCTTTTTGTAATTTTATTTTGCTACGACCAGATTAACGTAGCTGATTAATTTTTTACAACGTTACCGCTTTTCATATTCATCGCGTTAGTGAATGCATATAATTTGAAAGAACTTTTAGTGGAATTCGATGATGTCCAAAATAGATTTACGTATTAAAGTTTTTTGTGAGCGGTGTCAATTAAGCACCATTGATTTTAAATCGAAAAACGGATTTGTACGCCCAGGATTAAATATGAGTGGATAATGTTGTCGGTTGGTAAAGACATTAATAATTTAGTTTCGAGTTTGGCCTCTCCGCCACTTTTTTTTCACACATTCGTTCGATATGGCCAGGATGACCACAAAAATGGCATTTTAGATTTCTATGTTGAATTTGAATTATATTGTGGCCGTTGAAATCTGTTGAATTGACCCCTAGGATGTTGAAAACCTCTGTAACGCCTCGATTGTTATTAAAGTTACCTCGGTTATGAGGTTGAAAAGGCTCAAATATTCCACGATTATTTTGTGTGAAAATCGACTTCAAAATTCCCACGACCTCTAAAATTCCCTGTTGAACTGAAAGTTTTAAAATTGTTTTTAATTTAGGTTACTTAATTGATTATGTTGAAAGCTAAATCTGCAAAGCCAATACCTTCAATTTCGCTCATCGAATGTTCAGATTTTGCGTGACCGAAGCGGGAATTTTTTCTTAAATTCCCTAGCAACCAATTGTCAATATTCTTTGTGTTTAAGGGGGTCGCGAATCAAATTCGAGCTGTCTACTAAGTAAATTTTTAAGCCGCCAGTATGTGGACCTATAGGAAGCTTGATTCCAAAATCAATTTTGAGATTTTCGATATTTTTTCCATCTCAAACTCGGTTTTTTTTAGTTAGTTTGCTAGTATCTCAACAAAATCTTTAATTTTTAGTCTGAAATCTGACAGTTCAATTTAGAAAATTTTGTTGAACGGCCGCTGCCAGTTCCTTTCCAAATTATTTAACATTGAACTTATCATGACCCGTTCGTCTTGTGTTTTATATCCTAATAAGGAAAAGATGAACAGCCATCTTCGGCCCATGATCAGCCGAGTCAAATTCGGAGAGAAATCGGTAGGCTGTTTTTGACATCGGATTTAACGGTCAGATTATTCAGACCAATAAATTATTGCTGTATTGAATCTAAAAAACTGACGGTTCTTGTTCAGTTTTGACTTCAGTTGGTAATTCAGGTATTTTTCAAAAAGCCTGTTAAAGATTCACTAGTTTTTTGTTCTGTATTTATTTTTTTAGGTTTTTCATCGAATTTACTAATAAGTGGCGAATTATTTTACTAAGAGTGGAGCTTCTTAAATTTGTTCTGGTTTTTTTTTGTTCAGTTTTCATTTTTGCTTATTTCACTTAAATTTAAACTTTCATTGATATCTAACACAATTTCATGTGTTGAATTTTCTTCGTCACTATTTCAGATGAACTTGAAATTCGAAGATTATCTCCATATTACTAATTATTGGCACAATGTTATATTCCTCGCCATTTTGTCAAAATTTCAATAAATTGTTTAGATACCAAATCCTTAGTTTTAATTTACCTAAATTTCAATTAGGTCGGTCCGATTTATTTATTGCTTTTAATTTTTTTAACCACACTGATACCCAAAATTAGACTTGAATCTATATCGTCCTCGGTTTTTCTTGGTGGCAAAGATAAACCTTTTTATCTTTGTGGAGATATAAACTCATAAATAATGGCTTTTTAAATGCTTAATGCCTCTCTACGAACTCCAAAAGTTTTCCTTAATTATATTGGATTTTGTACCACCGCTGGTTTATCGGTTGTTAAATTCCACAATTTAAGTAAAGAGATTAAAAACTGAATTCTGAGACTCTGGTTAAGCTTTACTGCTATAACCTTCATCAAAAAATTTGATTCATAATTTCTATTGAAAAAATGTCTTAATTTTTGACCGGATAATAGAAAAAATGATATTTTTGCAATTTAAGATATTAAAAATATTAAATGATCCTAGTTAAACTTTGTAAAAAAAATTGTTTCCTAAAAAAATATTTGGGCCTGTGTCTGGATGCTACTTCTGGCGTGACAACTAGAGTCCAAAACTTCTAATTGGTTTAAAGGTTCTAAACTCGAACACCATAAGATGCTATGAGTGAAAGTTCCTGCTTATAACCAAGAGTCGTAATTGTGACCTAATTAATTATATTGTCAGAAGTGCACAGAATTAGAGTTGCAGTATTATATATGATTGATTTGGTGTAGAGAGCAGTAATACAGTAGAGAGCTGTAAGTAATTAAAGCTGAATGATTATAGTTATTATGACGTAAGGACATTCGCTGAATACTTCAAAAGATATATGACGTTACCGCTGAAAATTATAATAGACCTCGCATATTGTTTAAAAAGCACCCAGTCTTCACGATAATCTTTCAAGAGGACCGCGGGGCTTCAAATAATTTGTTACATATTATGTGTGGTTTTTTGAGGGATTTCCAATTTCAAGATATATAGGTTGGGGCCTTCTTTTTGTCGGTGATTTTCAAAAATTTGAGCCTGGGACTTCCAAAACCCCATGACCACCATCGATTGCGATTTCACCATTAAATTGAGGGTCAATTGTTCATTACTACCGAGAATTGAGGAAACGTCTCTGCAATAAAAGGGCTAAGCTCTCCTGAAACCTTCCGGTAAATTTTGGATTATTAAATCAGTATAAACATTTCACTTCATTAATTTTTCTTTTCCAAATTACTTTGAATTTCCTGTCTGGAAATTCCAGGAACTACTCTGCATAATATCTTTGAGTTTACATTCGACATTATGTTACATGTCCCACAGTCAGGACAACCAGCTCAAACTCCGCTTTCTTTCTGAGATGGTTTCTCGGACAATTATAGCTAGAGGGTTTAAACACTCAATTTTGATGCAGCGGGACCCGATCGATAAAGCTTTTGCAGTTTTCTGTGGCCAAAATGAGTTGTCTCTTTGTAAAATGATAAATTGGTTCTTTTATGGTCGTATATAATTACAATTGCGGCTTTTAAGTTTTTCAAATAAGGAAGATAATATAAAATCGAGGATTGTTAAAATTTCGTTAAAGCTCTCTCTCGTTTTTCAAACCATTTAAATTTCTTCGAGGGATTTAATCCAGCTGACAGCAAACCTGAGTCCTAAAGTAAATTTTGAGGTGAATATCGAAGGCTTATAATAGGTATTTAGTAATCCTGAGGACTATTTATCCAAAAATAATTATGGAAAATTTAATAAATAACAGACTTGGCAAAAAATTTGACAAAAATAACGATATTCAAAATTTTCCGGTGTAGAAAAATGAAACGAAAAACAAGAAACATTTTCGAATTTTCATCTACAAATGAAATAAAAATGGTCCGAAATATCATAACATTCCGTTTTTCAAGCAAACGAGTCAAAGTCCTAAATCCCGATTTCCGAAGTTTTAATTAAACTTTCTCTGTTAATTGTATCAATATTAGCAATTTAAAGAAATGTTATTTTGAACAATTTTACTCGTATACTCAACTTGCTAGCAGAAATCTCCAATTCATAATTATTACGTGATTTTCTCTCATTTCCAATTTTGGCAGCAGTGCTGACCACATTTTTTTGTAAATGTTTGTCCAAAATCCGAAGTTTTATACTTTGTGCGCCAGATTAGTTGAAAATGCGCCATTTTTCGCCCCTTGAGCATTGCCATGCGGGAACATATCTTGTCATTTTGATTTTTATTACAAAAAGCTGTTATTTCTGTGGTGTGTTTTATTCCCTGCCTTTGGCTTTTAAAAACCTTTGATCCTTACACAAGTACCTGATACTATAATTTAATGGTTCTCAACCGTCTAAAAAGAGCGCCGCGCGGCGGCTCGCTTTTGATTCCTGAGGGAGTGTAACGGGTGAGCGAGAATTACTAAAAATGTTTTAAAGCCGATTAAGTAACGGTAAAAACCCGTTTCATTATCCTGAAATTTCATTTAAAAAAAGTTCAAGCTTAATAATAAAACAATTTCAAAAACGGTTTTGCATTTTTGACCACTTTTACGTATAATTTTTGTATTTCTGATTTCCTGTAAACAGTATCAAAACACATCAAGCTGTATCGTAGCAAAAAAAAGTTTTAGTCAGGCTTATCTTATCGAATAGAACCTCGCGGGATTAGTTGTTCATATTATCAAATGAATTTCGATAACCTACAAATGACCTTCAACTGCTTGACCTGTCATTGTAGACTGGTGATTCTCTTAACTCATGTTTTCAGAAAAAAATTCAAAACGAAAATCTGCTTTCAAATGACCAAAAAAAATCTTTTACAAGATTGCTAGATTTTATGAATCGGGCACACGCTCTTCGAGGCAATTTGGGTTCCTGCCAATAAAATACTTCTGCATTTTAAACTCCCTCGTTGTTTTTGGGGCATTCGGCAAATTTATTAAATTTCGTCTGAAGCCCAAAGGTGATAAGAAATTTTAGTAAATTTTCAAACTTTTACGGTGAATTTAAGATGAAGGTGGATTGACGGCACTGAAGCCACCTAAAAAAGCAGAACCGTTTGGGCGGGCAATTATTTTCCGTTTTAAAAGGAGCCCTAGAATAAAGTGGGGGGAAACACATTCTGAGAAAATGAGAATTTTCAATCCCTGAGGTATTCAGATATTTTCGCTATGGAGGCATTTAACGCCAAACACTGTATTTGGGCCGTTCCTGAAATTCAGTTGACCCAAAATCAGCTGTTTGCATTAACTGCTCGGAACCAGAAATTAAACGGTCCAAATTAGACTCCGTGGGGCCTTATTTTTGCACCGTAAATATAAGTGCCGAAACAGATCCTTATCTTGATTGACAGGATTTTAGTCTAAAAACCGGGTTACAAGATGAAGCCAATGAAATTCGCATTACCACTTTTGGACCTTTGAAAACATAACCAAATGTCCATGGAAAAATTTATAGGGAATTTCAAATAAATAAATAGGGACTTATATTTATATGAAAAATCCATATATACATTAATTATTATAAGTATATAAAAACATTAACCCCTGTGAGCACGAAAAAAAAGTTCCGCCAAGGCATTCAGATCCTATATAGGTTTTTTTTTCAATGTAGGATCACAGAAAGCCCAAGGTAATTGGAGTTTTATAATTTTTTTTGCATAAGGAAGTTGAAGAGTTTATTTTTGCGATCCGACATTTTAATTCTAGGGGAATTTGATTTTTAGTTTAGAAAATTTTAGTGACAAGAGGCAAGCGTTATAGCATATCACTGATACAACGCGTCACATGTTGTTCTCACAAATTATTTGCTATCGGAATCGATGCACAAGGATCTGGCCTACGTCATCGTTTGCGTCAGATTGACTAATATACTGATCATCAAAAATTATTTATATAATAGATTTAATCATTTTGATAAAAAAATTACGATTTTTCATAAAAAAAAAAATGGTGTTAATTTTGTCCCTATATAAAAGCAGATAATTGAACTTCTTAAATTTGAAATTTTGAAATTTCACTTCTGAAAAAAATAAATGTCCTGGCCTGTATACCAATTTATTTTTGTTTTAAGTGTCAACATGCACAAAAAACTTTCTAAAAAAACTTGGCTTTTTTCAAATTTTGATCGGGACTTTAATAAGTCGCATTTGTTTTTTTAGAAAGTAAAAGTTAGAAAAAAAAATCTCTAAAAATCAATCCCCCGTAATATTTGAACAAAATTGCAAAAAAAAATGAAACTATTTTTTATCGGAACGCCGCAAAATTCTTTTATAAGTATTAGTTTGGACGAGACCATTCTACAATTGGTATTTTTGCGTTTTTAGATGATGTTATAAGTATGCTCGAGCCTATATATGGATTACCCGGACCTCAGAGTACAAATTCCTAAATCATTTAAACAATGCGAGATTATATCTGTAGCATTTGATTTGGTTGATCTTTCTCCAACCTGCACCAATGAAATCGCCTATTCCGGCAATCAACGGTTTTGATTGGGGCTATAATATCTTGCGTTGTTTGTTATCATTCAATATTATTTAGGGATTTGTTACCTCTGAAGGTCCGGTAATTCCATAATAGGCTTTGTGGGTCACACTGGGTTAACTTTTTATTTTCTAATGTTCTATTGGTTGCCCAAGTTATTGTACCCCTAAAAAGTAAATAGAATTCAAAAAGTCTTATACTGCACTTTTATTATGGGGATTCAAGACTCTTGTGGCGCAACGGTAGCCATTCGACTCCAGATTCGAAAGGGTTGCGTGTTCGAATCACGTTAGGGGTCATTCTGTTTTTAAATTTATTCGCATTTGAAAACTCAAATTTGAATGGACATTTATTATGTATTATTTATTCACAGGATTGAGTTAGTTATTTTGATACTTATGGAAACGCATTCTTGAGCATAATGGTAATTTCATGATGAAAGATTATTCGGAAAATGAACATATGACTCATTTAAAAAGGGTGGCAAAAAGTAGGGGATTACTTTTTTTAGCAAAATCCTACTAGATTCCATAGGAACAATTTTTAAAATACCACGGTATACACGTTACAAAAATCTTGTGAAGTACCTGTTAATATTAAACTTTAAAGACCATTCATATTCGACGTAAGCAAAGAGGATTCAACCCTTGTACTTTCATTTATTCATTCTTAGTTAAATGTGCGTATTGAATTCATTACTATGAAATCATTTTTAAATGCAATTTTCAAAATTTCAAAATTATATTTTTGTTAAAAAAATCGGAGAGCCCTCTTAACCTCTCAGAGAATGGCATATCCTCTTGGAGAAGCTCTCAATTTCATGATCATGAACATTTATTATTCTTTGACTGAGAACTGTTGTTTTCAAATCCCCTTTCCAATTTTTTTTTGAAGCGAGCTGTGATCTAGTTTTAAAAAATCATTATTCTTTATTCTTCGAATTTTTTAACTTGTTGTATCGCATCAGCAAATTTCCATTACTTTGATTAATATATAAAATTTTTATTTTATTAAATATACTGTTATCATGGTACAGTTATTATTGATATAAACCATTGTATAGGTTTTAGAAACTTTTCACGAAACATTTTCACGAAATGCAATAAAAAGTTCATTGATTGGTCATATCAAGGATTATCATTGGTAACTTCTCTCACTCCATGTTATAACTGTGATATAAGGAAAAAGATAGTGACCAATAAAATCACCACATTTCAACGCTTATTTTTAAGAAAATCGTTGATTTCGACTTGTCACTCATCTTTTCTGACAACACAGTTATGACCCGGAAAGAGGAAAGCTTTACCAAAGCGATTATTAATATAGGGATATTAAAAAGTGCGTGGTCTAATTAATCTCAATGACGTCCACCAAAAATGAACAGTTTTTTTATTTGATTAGAAAGTAT
>SCLH01002026.1:91288-113144 GCA_004367855.1 Oikopleura vanhoeffeni | reverse complement strand
AGGTTTTTTCAACACTATGTCTATAAATAAATGTCTAGAAAGTCCAGCGTCATTATCTGACCGCGAAAAAGTTGAATTATTTGCAATTAAAATTTTCTTATAAACTGCTCTGTAGATAACAGGTACTTTTGAAATAATGTTTTCAATTTCAACTGATAAATTATATTTTGTGCTAAAAGTTTTTGCGTCTTTGTTTCCATTCTAAGCACTCCTTATCATGTACAAATTTCTCTCTAGGAGTTAATTGATCATAGGTTATTAGATTATAAACGTCAAGTTTTAATGTATCAAGTTTTTCGAATTTATTCAGTATCAGTTTTTCATAGTTTTCAATATCAATAACATGTGCTAAAATGCAGCCTGGTGGAACAATGACTGTTCTGAAATTTAAATTTGTTAACTGTATGAACGGATGATCAGAAATAAGTATAGGCATGCTTATTTCATTATTTTTCAACTGAATTGAAGTTCCTACAATATTAAACTTTCGTAAATTTATTTTTCTGTGTCAAAATGTATTTTTACAGAATTTTCTTCACCAGGGTATAAGATTAGTTCTTCATTTGAGAATATTGCAATTTGTTTAGTTTTTGCTTCATCAAAAGGCTTGAGTTCAATAATATCAGTTACTTTATTTTCAAATGATAAATTAATGTTATTACTAAAAATTTCCGATTTTTTGAAATCTATGCCAACTGATTGTGATATGTCTATTCCAATAAGCATAGGATAATTTAAATCTCAGTTTATAACTAGAATATCCCTTTTTTGTACTTTTATATTGCTACGACCGAGATTTACGTTAGCCGTTATATAATTTTTTACAACGTTACCGCTTTTCATATTCATCGCGTTAGTGAAATGCATATAATTTGAAAGAACTTTTAGTGGAATTCGATGATTGTCCAAAATAGATTTACGTATTAAAGTTTTTTGTGAGCCGGTGTCAATTAACGCACTATTGAATTTAAAATTGAAAAACGGATTTGTACGCTCAGGAGTTAAAATCATGAGAATAATGTTGTCGGTTGGTAAAGACATTAATAATTGTAGTTTCGAGTTTGGCCTCTACCGCCACTTGTCATTTTTAACAACACATTCGTTCGATTATGGCCAGGATGACCACAAAAATGGCATTTTAGATTTCTATAATTTTCGAATTTGAATTATATTTGTGGCCGTTTGAAATCTGTTTGACCCCTAGGTTGTTGAAAACCTCTGTAACCGCCTCGATTGTTATTAAAGTTACCTCGGTTATGAGGTTGAAAAGGCTGTCTAAAATTTCCACGATTATTTTGTGTAGAAAATCGACTTTCAAAATTCCCACGACCTCTAAAATTCCCCTGTTCGAACTGAAAGTTTTAAAATTGTTTAAATTTAGGTTACTTAATTGATTAATGTTGAAAGCTAAATCTGCAAAGCCAATACCTTTAATTTCGCTCATGCGGAATGTTAGATTTTGCGTGACCGAAGCGAGCAATTTTTTCTTAAATTCCCTGGCAACCAACTTGTCAATATTACGTGTGTTTAAGGGGGTCGCCGAATCAATTCCGAGCTGTCTACTAAGTAAATTTTTAAGCCGCCAGTATGTGGACCTATAGGAAGCTTGATTTCCAAAATCAATTTTGAGATTTTCAATATATTTTTCCATCTCAAACTCGTTTTTTTTGTTAGGTTTGCTAGTATCTCAACAAAATCTTTAATTTTTAGGTCTGAAATCTGACAGTTCAATTTAGACAAATTTTGTTGAACGGCCGCTGACAGTTCCTTTCCCAATTTGTTTAACATTGAACTTATCATGACCCGTTCGTCTTGTGTTTTATATCCTAATAAGGAAAAAATGAACGAGCATTCTTCGGCCCATGATTCAGCAGAGTCAAATTCGGGAGAGAAATCGGGTAGGCTGTTTTTGACATCGGATTTAACGGTCAGATTATTCAGACCAATTAAATTATTATGCTGTATTGAATCGTAAAAACTGACGGGTTCTTGTTCATTTTTGACTTCAGTTGGTAATTCAGGTAATTTTTCAAAAAAGCCTGTTAAAGATTCACTAGTTTTTTGTTCTGTGACTTTATTTTTAGGTTTTTCATCGAATTTACTAATAAGTGGCCGAATTATTTTACTAAGAGTGGAGCTTCTTAAAGTTTGTTCTGTTTTTTTTTGATCAGTTTGGTCATTTTTGCTTATTTCCATTAAATTTAAACTTTCATTGATATCAAACACAATTTCATGTGTTGAATTTTCTTCGTCACTATTATCAGATGAACTTGAAATTCGAAAATTATCTCCGATATTACTAATTATTGGCACAATGTTATATTCCTCAGCCATTTTGTCAAAATTTTCAATAAATTGTTTAGATACCAAATCCTTAGTTTTAATTTTACCATAAATTTCAATAAGGTCGGTCCGATTTATTTGATTGTCTTTTAATTTTTTTAACCACACTGATAACCTGAATACCCAAAATTAGACTTGAATCTATATCCGTCCTCGGTTTTTCTTGGTGGCAAAGATAAACCTTTTTATCTTTGTGGAGATATAAACTCATAAATAATGGCTTTTTAAATGCTTAATGCCTCTCTACGAACTCCAAAAGTTTTCCTTAATTATATTGGATTTTGTACCACCGCTGGTTTATCGGTTGTTAAATTCCACAATTTAAGTAAAGAGATTAAAAACTGAATTCTGAGACTCTGGTTAAGCTTTACTGCTATAACCTTCATCAAAAAATTTGATTCATAATTTCTATTGAAAAAATGTCTTAATTTTTGACCGGATAATAGAAAAAATGATATTTTTGCAATTTAAGATATTAAAAATATTAAATGATCCTAGTTAAACTTTGTAAAAAAAATTGTTTCCTAAAAAAAATATTTGGGCCTGTGTCTGGATGCTACTTCTGGCGTGACAACTAGAGTCCAAAACTTCTAATTGGTTTAAAGGTTCTAAACTCGAACACCATAAGATGCTATGAGTGAAGTTCCTGCTTATAACCAAGAGTCGTAATTGTGACCTAATTAATTATATTGTCAGAAGTGCACAGAATTAGAGTTGCAGTATTATATATGATGATTTGGTGTAGAGAGCAGTAATACAGTAGAGAGCTGTAAGTAATAAAGCTGAATGATTAAGTTATTATGACGTAAGGACATTCGCTGAATACTTCAAAAGATATATGACGTTACCGCTGAAAATTATAATAGACCTCGCATATTGTTTAAAAAGCACCCAGTCTTCACGATAATCTTTCAAGAGGACCGCGGGGCTTCAAATAATTTGTTACATATTATGTGTGGTTTTTTGAGGGATTTCCAATTTCAAGATATATAGGTTGGGGCCTTCTTTTTGTCGGTGATTTTCAAAAATTTGAGCCTGGGACTTCCAAAACCCCATGACCACCATCGATTGCGATTTCACCATTAAATTGAGGGTCAATTGTTCATTACTACCGAGAATTGAGGAAACGTCTCTGCAATAAAAGGGCTAAGCTCTCCTGAAACCTTCCGGTAAATTTTGGATTATTAAATCAGTATAAACATTTCACTTCATTAATTTTTCTTTTCCAAATTACTTTGAATTTCCTGTCTGGAAATTCCAGGAACTACTCTGCATAATATCTTTGAGTTTACATTCGACATTATGTTACATGTCCCACAGTCAGGACAACCAGCTCAAACTCCGCTTTCTTTCTGAGATGGTTTCTCGGACAATTATAGCTAGAGGGTTTAAACACTCAATTTTGATGCAGCGGGACCCGATCGATAAAGCTTTTGCAGTTTTCTGTGGCCAAAATGAGTTGTCTCTTTGTAAAATGATAAATTGGTTCTTTTATGGTCGTATATAATTACAATTGCGGCTTTTAAGTTTTTCAAATAAGGAAGATAATATAAAATCGAGGATTGTTAAAATTTCGTTAAAGCTCTCTCTCGTTTTTCAAACCATTTAAATTTCTTCGAGGGATTTAATCCAGCTGACAGCAAACCTGAGTCCTAAAGTAAATTTTGAGGTGAATATCGAAGGCTTATAATAGGTATTTAGTAATCCTGAGGACTATTTATCCAAAAATAATTATGGAAAATTTAATAAATAACAGACTTGGCAAAAAATTTGACAAAAATAACGATATTCAAAATTTTCCGGTGTAGAAAAATGAAACGAAAAACAAGAAACATTTTCGAATTTTCATCTACAAATGAAATAAAAATGGTCCGAAATATCATAACATTCCGTTTTTCAAGCAAACGAGTCAAAGTCCTAAATCCCGATTTCCGAAGTTTTAATTAAACTTTCTCTGTTAATTGTATCAATATCGCAATTAAAGAAATGTATTTTTAACAATTTTACTGTATACTCAACTTGCTAGCAGAAATCTCCAATTTTCATAATAATTAGTGATTTTTCTCTCATTTTTCCAATTTTGGCAGCAAGTCTGACCACATTTTTTGTGTAAAATGTTTGTCAAAATCCAGAAGTTTTTACTTTGTGCCGCCAGTATTGTTTTGAAGAATGCGCCATTTTTCGCCCCTTGAGCATTGCCATTCAGGGAAATATTTTCATTTTTGATTTTTTATTACAAAAAGCTGTTATTTCTGTGTGTGCTTTTATTCCCTGCCTCTGGATTTGTAAACCGTATTTTGAATTAACAATACTGCACTAAAATTTAATGTAGTTTAACGTCAAAGGTCGCACGCGCGGCGGCTCGCTTTAGATTTCCGAGGCAGTGTAACGGGTGAGCGAGAATACTAAAAATGTTTTAAAGCCGATTAAGTAACGGTAAAACCGTTTCATTATCCTGAAAATTTCATTTAAAAAAAGTTCAAAGCCTTAATAATAAAACAATTTCAAAAAACGGTTTTGCATTTTTGACCACTTTTACGTATTTTTTTATTCATGATTTCCCTGTAGAACATATCAAACACATCAGCTGATCGTAGCAAAAAAAAGTTTTAGTCAGGCTTATCTTATTCGAATTAGAACCTCGGGGATTAGTTGGTCATATTATCAAATGAATTTCGATAACCTTACAAACTGACCTTCAACTCTTGACTGTTCATTGTGACTGGGTGAATTCTTTAAACTCATGTTTTCAGGAAAAAATTCAAAAACGAAATCTGCTTTCAAAATGACCAAAAAAAATCTTTACAAATTGCGTAGAATTTTAATGATGCGGGCACACGCTCTTCGGAGGCACATTTTGGGTTCCTGCCAATAAAATACTCTGCATTTTAAACTCCCTCGTTGTTTTGTGGCTTGGCCATTTAACATTTTCGGAAGCCCAACAGTTGAGTAAAAAATTTGGCCACATTTTCAAAACAGTACGAGAATTTTAAGGATGAAAGAGTGGACACTCGGCACTAGAAGCACTAAAAAAGCAGAACCGTTTCGGCGGGGCAATTATTTTCCGTTTTAAAAGGAGCCCTGAGAATAAAGTGGGGGAAACACATTCTGGAGAAAATGAGAATTTTCAATCCCTGAGGTATTCAATATTTTCGCTAGAGGCATTTAACCGCCAAACACTGTATTTGGCCGTCCTGAAATTCAGTTGACCCAAAATCAGCTGTTTGCATTAACTGCCTCGAACCAGAAATTAAGCGGTCCAAATTAGGACTCCTGTGGGGCCTTATTTTTAGCAACCGTAAATATAATGCCGAAAAGATTCCTTATCTGACTTGACAGATTTAGTCTAAACCGGGTTACAAGATGAGCCAATGAAATTCGATACCACTTTTGACCTTTTGAAAACATAACCAAATGTTCCATGGGAAATATTTATATGGGAATTTCAATAAATAAATAGACTTATTATTTATTAGAAAAATCCATATATACATTAATTATTAAAGTATATAAAAACATTAACCCTGTGAGCACGAAAAAAAAGTTCCGCCAAGGCATTCAGATCCTATAAGGTTTTTTTTTCAATTGTGGATTCACAGAAAGCCCAAGGTTAATTGAGAGTTTTAAATTTTTTTTTGCATAAGGAAGTTGAAGAGTTTATTTTTGCATCCGACATTTTTTAAATTCTAGGGAATTTGATTTTAGTTTTAAAAATTTTAGTGACAAGAAGCAAGCGCTATAGCATATCACTGATACAATCGGTCACAGGTGTTCTCACAAAATTATTTGCTATCGCGAATCGATGCACAAAGGATCTGGCCTACGTCATCGTTGCGTCAGATTGACCTAATATACTGATCATCAAAAATTATTTATAATAGATTTAATATTTTGATAAAAAAATTACGATTTTTCATAAAAACAAAAATGGTGTTAATTTTTCCCTAAAAAAGCAGATAATTTGACTTCTTAAATTGAAATTTTGAAATTTCAACTCTCTGAAAAAAATAAATGTTGGCCGTATACCAATTATTTTTGTTTTTAAGTGTCAAGCATTGCACAAAAAACTTTTCCTAAAAAACTTGGCTTTTTTCAACATTTTGATCGGGACTTAATAAGTCGCATTTGTTTTTTTAGAAAGTAAAAGTTAGAAAAAAATCTCTAAAAATCAATCCCCCGTAATATGTTGAACAAAATTTAGCAAAAAAAATGAACTATTTTTTTGGATCGCCGCAAAATTCTTTATCAAGTATGTTTGGACGGAGACATTCTACAATTGGTTTTTTGCGTTTTTAGATGGATGTTAAAGTATGCTCGAGCCTATTATATGGATTACCGGACCATCAGAGTACAAATCCTAATATATTAAAAAATGCGGAAATCTGAGCATTGATTGGTTGATCCTTTTCTCAACCTGACCAATGAAATCGGCCTATTCCGCAATCAACGGTTTTTGATTGGGTGCTTAATATCTTGCGTTGTTCTGTAGTCATTCAATCATATTTAGGATTTGTTACTCTGAAGGTCCGGTAATTCCATATAGGCTTTTGGGTACAGGGTTAACTTTTTATTTTCTAATTTCTATTGGTTGCCCAAGTTATTGTACCCCTAAAAAAGTAAATAAATTCAAAATTGTTATACTGCACTTTTATTATGTGGATCAAGACTCTTTGTGGCGCAAACGGTTAGCCATTTCGACTCCAGATTCGAAAGGGTTGCGTGTTCGAATCACGTAGGGGTCATTCTTTGTCTTTTAATTTCATTCGCATTGAAACTCAAATTTGAATGGACATTTATTATGATTTATATTTATTCACAGGATTTGGTTAGTTATTTGATTTTGGAAAACGCATTTTGAGCATAATGGTAATTTCATGATGAAGAATTATGGAAAATGAACATAGACTCATTTAAAAAGGGTGGCAAAAAGTTAGGGGATTACTTTTTTTAGCAAAAATCCATACTAAATTCCATAGAACAATTTTTAAAATACCACGGTATACACGTTACAAAAATCTTGTGAAGTACCTGTTAATATTAAACTTTAAAGACCATTCATATTCGACGTAAGCAAAGAGGATTCAACCCTTGTACTTTCATTTATTCATTCTTAGTTAAATGTGCGTATTGAATTCATTACTATGAAATCATTTTTAAATGCAATTTTCAAAATTTCAAAATTATATTTTTGTTAAAAAAATCGGAGAGCCCTCTTAACCTCTCAGAGAATGGCATATCCTCTTGGAGAAGCTCTCAATTTCATGATCATGAACATTTATTATTCTTTGACTGAGAACTGTTGTTTTCAAATCCCCTTTCCAATTTTTTTTTGAAGCGAGCTGTGATCTAGTTTTAAAAAATCATTATTCTTTATTCTTCGAATTTTTTAACTTGTTGTATCGCATCAGCAAATTTCCATTACTTTGATTAATATATAAAATTTTTATTTTATTAAATATACTGTTATCATGGTACAGTTATTATTGATATAAACCATTGTATAGGTTTTAGAAACTTTTCACGAAACATTTTCACGAAATGCAATAAAAAGTTCATTGATTGGTCATATCAAGGATTATCATTGGTAACTTCTCTCACTCCATGTTATAACTGTGATATAAGGAAAAAGATAGTGACCAATAAAATCACCACATTTCAACGCTTATTTTTAAGAAAATCGTTGATTTCGACTTGTCACTCATCTTTTCTGACAACACAGTTATGACCCGGAAAGAGGAAAGCTTTACCAAAGCGATTATTAATATAGGGATATTAAAAAGTGCGTGGTCTAATTAATCTCAATGACGTCCACCAAAAATGAACAGTTTTTTTATTTGATTAGAAAGTATNTTTTTGTTACTTTTTTCGAAAAATTCAGACAAATATCTCCTGGGTCTCAGAACATGAAACTCAAGCAAGTTTTATTCAGCACAGAACAAACGTTTGAAAATCACTAAATGGCGTGGGGTACTCCCTTTAGCTAAAAGGGTGTCAATGGGAATTGTCTTCGCAAAAAGTACTAGACTATAAATTACTAGACTTTACGTAACATACTAGACCAGTTAAATAGAGAACGGTAAATTCAAGAACAAATAAGCGACCAATAGAACGCGCTTAATTCCAACGAAACTATTTCTCGACCAATCCACGACTAGCCCCAAGCCATTTTTATACCGTTCGTTATAATTTTAATCAGTTACAAAAGTGAAGAAAAAAACAAGAAATACAGTATCTGCCACGTACTGTATACTAGCGCTATATTATTATGTGACATTGCGTCACGCAATTGCGCGCAATTTGCGTGGGTTAGAGAATGTGGTTCATTTTCGCAGCCAAAATTTAGCTCGAATTCGAACATTTTTATGCATTTTCCATCTTTCTTACATTTATACAGTCAAGCTTTAAAGGGGTGTTCATGTCTGATTTTATGAAGACTTATGGGTGTAATCAGTTGCTTCAAATGATATTTTTTGAGAATTTTGACTTTCATTGCATATCTTTAAAGAAACGCATTTATAACTAATTGAGTTTTTTTTAACAAATTAAACCTTTTTTGTATTTAAGGGGGTGTTCATGTCTAATTTGCAATTTTGCAGAGCTATTTCTGGAAAATCTGAACCTTGAGCAATAATTCCAAAAATGCCAATTTGTAGACCTAGCCTTAATCTTGTGAAATCAAAGGTCAAACTGAAATTTTGATGACTACACCAATCGTCACATAGTCGTAACANGACGTCACTTTGCGAAATTTCAAACTCTATCTCCTCCCAGACCATATATTTTTTGAAGTTAAATCTCGGAAGAGATAGATTTCAAAACTAAAAATCGTCGGGAAAATTCACTTTTCAACCAATTTTGGTATATTCTCTGGGAGGAGATAGATTTGAACTTTTACAAAATGACCTCTTGTAACGAATATTTAACGAGTTGTGTCATCATAAAAATCTGAGTTCGACCTTCGATTTCACAAGATCAAGGCCAAATAAGAATTTTGAAATTATCGCTAAAGCTTAAAATTTTCCCTAATTTAGTTCTGCAAAATTGCAAATCAGACATGAACACCCCCTTAAATACAAAAAGGTTAAATTTCTTAAATAAAAAAACTCAATTAGTTATAAATGCTTTTCTTTAAAGATATGCATTGAAAGTCAAAATTCTCAAAAAATATCATTTGAAGCAACGATTATTATAAATTTTGATCGTTGCAACAATGAATGAAATTTGGGCAAACTTTCACCGAATATACCTATTTTTACTGTATATCGAAAATCCTGCCTAGTCGTGGAATTCTATGACTACGTCACAAATAGAGAAATCCAGTCATTTTATTGGTCACTTTATATTTTTGTGACGTAGTCATAGAATTCTGTCGGGTCTCTACTTGTCTGCAACTTTTATTTGAAAGTTGAGTGAGGCATGGTTTCCCTCTCATAACTGTCATAACTTTAAGTTAACCAGCTTGTACGGTAAAATATCGTCGAATTCCTATTAAATTGGGATTAACACCTCGCTTTGATTTTTCTGTGCAGAAAAACATGGGGACAATCGACGATTCGTGTCACGTGGGGTGCTTAACACCTCGCTTGATTTCAATAAATGCTCTGACGATCGATTCTAACCCCATATATTTATTATAGGGTTAATTTGCTTCGATAGTTTTCATCTACAGTATTCAACGTTGTTAGCCGACAGGCTAAACGTTGTGTAATAAATATATAGAACATAAGACATTTTAAAACAATTCCATATTTTTGATGATGTATGAGACATCATGTATCTAATTGGATTTATTGAGGCGTTACGATAAAGTATGTAGGCGAATGGATACTTATCGATGCCGCCGTTGGTGTCACAATCAAAATTGCAAAAAACGGAATTATCGCTTTGACGACCGGACCACAACATATTGATCAAACAAGGTAAAAATATAATTTCAGTAACTTAGTGAACCAGTTAATCGTTCCTTCAAATGAGAAACCGATGATTTCAGTCAATATATTCTAAATGAAACTAACCGTTTTAAAAACCCGAAATTTTGATAGATTTCTAAAAATGGTTAGTGCTCAGCTTTTTACCCTCAACCTACTTGTTTTATCAGACTTCCTAAGTTTGTCTATCTCCAAAACCGCATAGGTACAATAAAATCGTTCCGCTGAGCAGAGAATGATTTTTTCACGATATAGTAAAAGTTTTTTGAGTGTTTTTTCAAAAAACAATTTATAAAGTAAAAATAATCGATCTGACAAAAATCTGATTACACAAAGTGAGCTCAAAAGTTCCAACTTACGATCGAAATTGTTTTAATCCAAAATTTTGTAAATTGCTAAAAGTTTCCAATCAAGCGAAAAAAAAATCTGCCAAAATGCCCCGACCTCCTTAAATCCTAGGTGCATTTTGACAGATACGGATATGGGATCTTAATGAAAAACTTTTCACTGGGTTTAAATATTCTTCTCAATATACCATCAAAGTAATGTTTCATAATCCAGACAACTTTTGTAACTACAGCATTTTCAAATTATTGCTTCTTTAGAAAATTTTGAGTTCGAATTAAACTTTTCGAATTCGACAAATTATGGAAATTTTTTGAAAAAGTTTCGAACATTATAAAAAATGCGTTATTTTTTGTTCATCATTTGTTTTAAATCAACGAAAAAAACTTTTCAAAATGGCCACTTTCACTTTTCGCATAGGTGACCACATATTTTTTATATGCTTTTGGAATAACCATATGACATGTTTTGGGGATTTTCGGTCGAAACTATTTGGAAATATATCGAAAATTTTTTCCCATTTCTTGTCCAAAATTGTTCAAATTAATTTTTTTGTAATCATCGGCTAAAAATATGGCGAATGCTACCTTTTAATTTTTATAAATATGTCCTTGTTTTGTTTCTTCGCTGTTGTTTATACTCTGTATCATAAGTTTTTAAACGAAACTACGGTTTGGGAGAAATTCTTTTAAGCCGTCTTTAATCGAGAATTAAATAAATTTCATTACACCAAAACTTGTCAAATTGGTAGGCCGACCCATCCACCGTTTAAAATTTATTTCATTCAACTCATAAAAAAAAATATTTTTTTCGATGTGCCATAATTTCGTTTTTTTTCGTTTTTTTCAAAATTTTTAATTTTCGATTTTGAAGTCGAAATCGTATTATAACAAATCTGATAAATTTTAAAAGGAGGATAAGTCGGTGTAAACGGTTCCTAATTAATAAAGAAATTAATTTTTACTCTAATTTAGACACCTAAAATAGCAAACGCGCGTTTTTAGAGTGTTTTTTTAAAGACGATTTATAAAGTGAAAATAATCGATCTGAAAAAAGATTATACGAAGTAAGCTCAGAAGTGGCAACTTTCGTTAAAAAAGTTTTTATCCGAAAATTTTGAAGTGGCAAAAAGTTTCTCATCGAGAGAAAAAAAAATTTAAAAAGTGCAAATTTGTCAAAATGCACCGACCCCCTTAAGGGATTATCATACGGGAAATCATATGTTTTGATCCATAAATGCTGGAAAGCTGATTCTTATTGCTTTCAATTTTCAAAATTGGCTTATCAAAACATCAAAAAAATTCATTTTTCACAAAAAAAATTTCAGAACATTTGAATTTCCATTAGTACGGTTTCCGAAATAACGTTGTATCTTTTAAAGAGCAAATCAGACTTATTTGATTTTTGTTGCGTTAGTTTACACGTTATTCAAGCTTTGAGAAAAAACTCAAGCAAAAATGAATTTTCCGCAAAAAATGTTTTTTTTAAGGGTAAAATTGTTTAAACTTAAACTTTGTTTATTTCATAAAATTCGTGTGATTTTACTATAAGAACGCGCCCGCTTAATGACGTCAGTGCAAATCGGCACTGTCTGAGACACAAGGAAATTCAAAACAATACAATCCTACTTTCGAAAACCAGTTTTAGCGCACAAAAATTCTGATATTAGTAATGCATGTGTCTCAATCAAATGAATAGTCACTGACGGCCACACCAATCTGGAACATATCTTTTGCTAAAGTTCCACAAAACGATAATTTCAGTTAATAATAAGCTCTAACTCATATTACTACATTATCAGTATGAAAACCCTCATTTCGTCTTTATACGGTTTTCATGAGTTTGCGTTTCTAGATTTGCACTGCAAGTTTTCTCGCATTTATGACGAGTTTGTAAATTCTGTTTTTTGCAAGTTCTCAAGTTTTCTTTCCATCACTTCAAGTTTTTTGATCAACTCCTCAATGTATTCGGTAGTTTTGAAATCATTCGCTAGTTCAAATCGAAAAAACATGAAAATTAAATTTGAAAATTCTATCAAATACCTCTGATTTCCTCGACCGGGAATAAATTGTCGCTGACAAATATTTAATAAATATTGAAATATCGAAATTACAGTGATAATCGTAATTTTTTATAATAAGGTCGGAAATGCATTTTATGGTCACCTTGAATTAATTTTATGCATTTATTTTCCCGCTAAGCCAAAAAACAATGAAAATTTACTACTTATAGTTTTAAACATTTATAAAATGAAAAAAATGGAAAATACCCAAACATAAACGTTCCGGATACTGAATCAACACCCATGATATTTTTAATAATTTATTTAATGCTATCACTAGCCTATGTTTTGAATTTCAAGTCTGATACAATGACATTTAGATTGAATTAAACAAAAACTTTTTTTTGACTAGGGTTAGAAAGCAAACTTTCACTTGCGCAAGTTTATTTGCAATAAAAAAATCAAAGTTATTGTATAACTAACCCTACTTTAGACCCAAGGTTTTTTAACAACATGCTCAATATAAATAGCGTTGGATATTCATGTAAAAATTCTCATGAATGCGATTGAACTTGTCAATTTCGACGGGTCAAAATTTTCTGGAATGTCATTATTATGTCATTTCTGCGCTGGATCTAGTACTGCTGATAAATAGGCAGGAATCCTTTTTTTTAAATTTGAACAAGTCGGGACGAGTCTATTTTTTCGGGCTAATAGTTTTTAGGGCTGAAAGCCCTAATTGTTAAGGATAGTTGTAATGAGCAATTTCATTCAATAAACTGTCAGTTTGATTTTGAGCATTCTTCGAAAACTTTTGTAGCACACATATTTTGAGTTGTGAGTCCTTTTTTAGTAATCAGTGCTTCAAAGTTTATACTTTTGCTGGCTCCCTAGAGTCCCCTCAGGCATGTTAAAGAAATAAAATCCTAATTTATCCGCTGAGACTTTTTTTACGGTTTTGACATTGAATGGCTGATTATAAAAGCTTTTTTATTCAATTAAATTCATTAAAATAATTTTAACTTGTCATCAGATCTATTTTTATGTCTTTTCTTTACATTCAATAGTAAGTAACATATAAGTTTTATGATATAACATTAGTATAACAAAAAATTAAAACTCTCACGTAAGAAGAAATCAGAGAAAACATAAAAAAGACGCTAGAAACCATTAAATATAACCAAAGGTTAGTAAAATTTCGAGAAAACTTTTTCACAAATCTCCAAATACTCTTTGACAAAAAAAATTATTAAAATTTTTCTTAAATTTTTTCAAGAAAATTGTTTAACCCCCTTACTCATAGAGCCACAAAAGTGGCTTTCATTTTTTTTGAAACGACCTGAAAAGACAAAAATAATTGAAAAAAGAAGTAGAAGGTTCAAATCGCCTAAAGAGTTTGTGATTAATGTTTAAAAAAAAAATTCGATGAGCCGTTCGAAATATATTTTATCTTACATTTTTTCGAAATTTTTCTTCATCAGCATTATCTCATAATTTATTTGTAAATAACCAAAGTTTTTAATACTCAGTTTTTACGAATTCGTCTTGACCATCTTTAAAAAAAATAATAATGTTTCTACTAAATGTAGAACTTTTTATCTCTTTTTGTTTGAAAACAGAAAAATCGCTCATGAATGAGAAAGCAGAGCGGAAATATAAGATTCAGACATATATATATATTGTTTACCATGAATTCCACCATTTCAGAGGTGAGAATTATCGTTCTATAGATGAACCCGATAAGGTATTTTGACATCGGGCTCTAGATCCAGAAAGCCCAGTTTTACTCTATTTTATTTAATTTGCATATTATTACAAAAACTTTAAGTTATCACTAGAAGACAGTGTGAGTCAACTCCGTTATTCCACAGCCTTAATTATTACGAAAGTGTTATTATCTTAATTTAATAATCCATTAATTAAGTCTATCCTTTATAACAATGACTGAAAAATTTTAAACGAAAGCACTATATTTTTTGCATAATAGCTTCAAAGTCGAGCCATAAAAGGCTCTCATGCCTCAGAGGCGTATTCAATATCAGAATGAGTAAGGGGGTTAAACACGTCATATCGAAAACATAAGAGAGCTAAAAAATTAACACGAAAAAAATTGCATGCTATATATAGGTAGTGTGATACCCGGTGAGAAGAACAACTTTTTATACGTCCATGAATTTGATCAATGAATGAAAGTAAATTAGTTGTGCAGAATTTTTAGAACATTTTTCTAATAAAAAAATTCGAGGTAACTTTCTGGGGTAAAATGACTTTTAACGAATTGGCGATTTGAGTAGCCCTTCAAATAAAACGGCAAATAAGACAAAAAAATTGGTTATATAAATAAACACTTTCATTTTTTATCGCCTACGCAATTTTTTCTCAAATTTTTTTCCAAAATCTAAAAAATAATGTTTTTTTAAAAACATTTTGAATATTTTTTGAAAAGATAAAAGTGCGTTACAAAGCCCAAAAACTAATTTTAAATATTCAAATTGTGACCACTCGGTGGCTCAAAAAAAATAATCGTCAAAATCATTTTTCGAGACGGTTTCACCCCATACCTAGGTAAGCTTAACCCCTGGAATCACAGAAAAAAAAGTTCCGCCAAGGCACCAGAGCCGATATATCACTTGGAGCGTTCGTACAAGACAGCCTCAAGGAGTGAGCCTCAAATTACTTTTGCAATAGAAAGTTTGAGATAGTTTTTTGCTTGCATCAAATTTCAATTCTAGAATTTATATTTTAGTTCTAGAAAATATAGTGTGAAAACCACGATGTAGCATATCACATGATACGTGCTCATCGTAGTCTTCACACATTTTATTTGTATGGGTACCAAGGCACAAGTATCTGCCCTACGTCGAACTCTAATCCGATTGGATCTTTATATCACCGATCAAAAGTTATTTGGAAAAAAGTAAAAAAAAATGATGAAAAAATTACAAATTTCTATGAAAAATGACTATTTTCCCAAATAAAAGCAGATAAATATACTTTTTATTATCATTTTTAATTTTATATAGTAATCAAGTGACAGCGTGGACAATTTTTAATTGATTAAATTAATTTTAATAATAAACAATTTTTTTTTCAAATTATTATAATAATTATAATAACAGTAAAATTATATATTATAAAAACAGTTAAAAATAATAATGTAATTAATGTTAAAAATGGTTAAAATAATATCAAAATAAGAAAAGGTTTTGCTCTCTTAGCGCTGGGAAAAGTTCAATAATTTGACAAACACTAAAGTAAAGAATTAAAAAAATTAAATCGGATTAAGGAGAAAGAAATTTAAATTTGTAGCCATAAGTTAGCAAAAAAGGGCACTTTTCTCAAATAGGATTAATAAATTTCACGTTCCCCTGTACAGAACTACTGTTAATTTCAGCAGTTTAATAGTGTGAACACACTTCCAAAACGTAAAAAAATAACAAACAGTGTGAAAAGAGGGTATGACGCGTATAACGTCCATAGTTGAATTATAAGATATGACACGTGTTAGTCACGACACGTTGTTATTCATGGACGCGTCAGTTTTTGTGAATCGTTTTGAATAACTTAATTTTTGAAATAATTTTTGGTTATTCAAAATATCAGCTTTTCATTATGTTACATATATGATATGTATTTTCGACCAAAAAACGATATTCTTATTATTCAATTGAAGTTCGATGAATTTACTAATTCGATGCAAAACGAAATAAAAATTGAGGAGAGAATAGGATTTTTATATAATTTTTTCGTACTAATTTTTTGTTACTCTGAAAAGATGAAAAAGTTGCAGCAAAACGTTTCAAACTACGAGTCCCATGCTGATCTTCCTTTAGTTTCAGTTTCTCCGCATTAGATTCCTCAAGCAGCTTAAATTATTTTTAAGTATTAATTGTAACCTATTACTAAATAGGCTATAAGGGTTCAGAGCACTGCTGAATCAGCACTTCGCACAAATGAATCTGCCCGATAAAAAATATCTCTGTTTTCATTACAATGCGCAGCATCACCAAAAGATTTAATTTTTTAAATTAGAACAATTTTGCCTTATCATTCAGGGGGATGATTTTTGTCAATAGCGTAGTCTGGTAACTCCTCGAGTTATTTCTCGGGTGAAAATTGGGGGAGTTTAGCTTTGAGCTGCCAAAAATAATTTTTATTAAAGCTCGGACACCTTGCCTTCAGGTTTAGCACTTTAACATTAAGCTCTAAAATTCTCAGTGAATGTAATATTTGAAATTAAACAGTTACACTTAATTTTCACGCTACTATTAATTTGGAGAATGAAAAATGGGGGAAAAAAAAGATATATGTCCAATGGACATTGTCCATAGTATTATTTCAAAAAATATTTTAAAAGAGAAACAAAAATTGCCGTCGTCACTGCAAAAAGTATATTATGCCATAGAAGTTTATTTTCACACCTCAGCTTAATTCACTCAATTCTATTTTCCAAGGAAGGCGTTTTGTACGTACGATCTTACCAGACCATCCTAACCCACAGACCACCCTAACACTCGCGAGAGCGGGACAGGCCCATTTACACTGCCGCTATCACAAATGCTATCAGCTCCTGACCAAGGTGTTGTTTCAAAAGAAACTCACCAATTTTCAAAAAACTATTAGTTATACTATAATAAATCTCTGAAAAACATTGCTTTAGAAATGTGTAAAAGTTTGAGATTGTTTTTGATGTAAAAAATTTATATTAAATTTTCATTTAAAGTTTAGAAAATATGTCAGTGACTCTTGAAATGAAATTGAGACAAAAATTGTATAACCCAGCTTACAAAATTGTCCTCCTTTTTTACTCAAGGGTCCCTAAAGCAATGGTTTTTTTGGTTTTATTGCATTTTCCTTGCATGAGGAGCCGAAATTAAAAAAAATGAGCTCACAGATTTAACGATGCTTGTCTGGTGCGAGGGAACTAGATAGAAAATCATGACAATTTAATGTCACTTATAAACCAATGCATTTTTCTTTCTTTCTTTATGGGATTTTGAGGGGACTTTTCTTTTTTCTTTAAAAAAATTTCCGCCTCAAAGACTAAAATCTAGCCTAAACTCTAGCCACTAGAGGGTATCGATATACTGGCGTCTGTATTCTGCAAATGTAATAACACATTTCTGTCTACCCATGAAATACATTTCAAAATGTCAGAAATCATCCTAACCATAATAAATACAAAAAAACATTTTTCTTAAAAACAAATTCTCAGAAGAACTTAATTTAATCGAAAAAATTAAAGATCTTGGAATCTAAAACATTTCACCTTCACCATAAAAACCTAGGCGCAGCAGAGGAGTTAAATAATCCGTAAATAATAAGTCTAATATAATTCTCCATTACTAGTTTTCGCATGCTCGATAATAGTTAGTAAAATTAAAAGATTCTGATTTAAAAGATTTTAATCAATTGACACTTAATTTTATCGCGATCTATCCGTAAAATTGAACTTTTTCGCATTTCTTATTTTGTTCAGGAAGCCTATTCAAAAATATCTAATTGCTTCAAACCATCCCCTGTAAGCCGATACCGTTGAATAAAAACCTATCTTATGAGCAAATAAAAAATACAAAACATTATATTCAAGCGGAACATAAAAAAAAAATGGATCCAAATCGGACCATAGTTTTCCAATTTTTTGTTATAATAAATTCTTCAGAAAAATAGGGTTTTTTGATATAAAAATTGAAAAAAATGGATTATGACTATTAATTATTAGATTTTTGTCTTAATATGTGTGGTCATTTTGAACTTCAATCGAATTTATGAAAGCCGAAATTTTAAACGGTTGTAACACACTGTTCACTACTGAAGAGGCATTTGGGTCGGGAAAATACATTCAGATTTAATTTTGTACCTGAATCTATTCTTCGTTTCCTCGCTTTTTCAAGGTCCTATCTTCTTCCTCTTCTTTATGGTTCGGCTCTTTTTTCGTTTCAGATAGTCGTTAACATCATCAGTATATCCAAGTGTTTCTATTTTTACACTCGGTTTTTTTCAATTTCGATACTTTTTGATTTCATCTTCTTCGTCCGTCATTCCTCTTTCCTCGACCTCAATGTTTTAACTCAGTTTCAGCTTCAATTGTTTTTTTCGATTATAGGGCTTTCTGGTTCTGTATTCACAGCTTACTTCTGATTTGTGGTATTTAAATTTCAAAATCATTATTTAGTGCTTAAAATATAAAAATTACTAAAACGAACAGATTGAGCAGAAACATTTGAAACCTTGTTTTACAAATTATCATAAATTTTTTCAAAAAAATTAAATGCCTGGAAAATGATTTGTTTTTATTAAACATCATTGAACTTAATAAACGATAATAAATAATTTATACCCGTTAAATAAAATAATTTATAATTGTATAATTAATTTAGTCAGAATAAATACAGGAATTTGTAACTCAATGGACGACAAAAAGGTCACAAATTTTTTATTGATTCAAAATTGCATATCGTTATGGAATTTGAAAAAATATTAAGGTTTACGGTTTAGTATGAAATTGTCGAAAAAAAACAAAAAATTTCCAAGTTATGATAGCCAATTTTTAAACGGGTTTCAATGTTTGACAGGGCTGCAACTTGCAAGTGATTTTAAAAAAATATTACTTTTCAAAGTTATTTACAGTAAATAAATTTTACTTGCCAATTGTTTGCAGATAAAATTAAATAAATTTTCGTTTGCCAAAGCGTGAATTTATTGTGGCCGTACCTACCCTTACTGTAGATTCAAGGATAAAGAATTTTTGTTATGACATAATGCTTTACGGCAGAAAAACTTCTTTCAAGTTCTTGAAATGATCTTCTTGAAAAAATTAAGTATCAGTTGTAATATATTTCTTAATTAATTATTTAAAAGAAATAAGCTGACTTTTTTTTCGAAAATGAAAATAGATTTCACATCAAGGAAAATTGAAAGAGAAACTCGCTGAACCTTTGAAAAATTAAAAAGCACATGGAGTTACATTAATGCTTATTTAAGTTTGTAAAAAATTAAAAAAATCGCTAAAACTTTGTTACAAATATCCCTTTATCACCTTTTGGTTAGAATGCGTAGCCAACTACTCCTTTTAACGTGTGATTTTTAAACGTTGTGGCTACGCATCTAACCAAAAGGTGATAAAGGGATATAGTATTGCACAATTTTCATAATTAATGTCAAAATTTTAAAATTTATATTAAAATATCTCAATTACCCAGGAATTTTTGTTCATTTATTTTCCATCTTGGTCCGCTTATGACAATCATAAAACCCCAATTTAAATAACCTGTGACCTGAGTCTGACATATTTTCTAACTTTCCCAAATTCGTGAGTTCTCGACTCTATTTTGATAAAAGTGCCAAGAGAAAAGCCGAAGTTCAAATGCCGAAATTTGTATTGGACGGATATCGAATCAAATTCATGGCCATTTTAGTCCACGGGGCATTGCTGCATTCTATGTTCTAATGCGGAAAACATTTTTTTTTTGATTTGAAACTCGCCCAATACATGAAAAAAAATATATTAGGTAGGAAAAAGCTCTCCTTGGGACTATTATTTACAACCTAGCCCATAACATAAATTAAGAAAGGAAATGCACTTACAAAATAACGTTACAGGAGAACGTGCTATTGAAAACTGAATGTATCAACCTATGCTTTTTATCAGTAAATTACTAGCTTGGGCCTTTATAAAACAAACGAAAAACATTAAAAAATGATTGTATTGCATATATGTATTACAGTCCACCAAACCTCTAACCTGGAAACACTTACCGACCTAAAAAAAGGCGTTCCAGTTAGAGGAAGTTGTTCCAGTTAGAGATAACCCCTATAATTTTTGCTTACAAGGCTACATTGCATATTAAAATTGCTTATTTTTGTGGTCAATATTCGTTGGTAAATGAAGAAAGTTTTGTGATATAACCATTAATTATTATTACACAAGTCCGAATACAGGCAGGCAGTTTTGTCTCATTTTTTTGAAAAAAAAACTTGTTATAGAAGTTTTGGTTGTGTTTTTTTCTTGTTTACGAATTTCTTAAACCGCTAAAACCACTGTTTATTGCTGTCAAAAATTCTGAATTTTCTTTCTAAACAAACATTTTCTCGGAATTTGTAATTGTCACTAATATAACGCATTTTCGAATAGGCAAGAGTTGATTCGATCGTTTTCTTCGAATCCCAGTATTTCAAATTTATGCCAACTTTTTTTCCTTTTTCTTCACTCGGTGAATCGAACCAGGCCTATTTTTCTTTCGAAATTTTCTCTTCAAAAACTTTCTGGCAAATTCGAAGGGATGTTTTTTCGGTTTTTTTCTCATGAACTGTTTTATTTGCTGTTTCTCTGTGAAATTAAGCCAAGAATATTTTGGGTAGTTTTTTATCATCATTTTATATGCTTATATCATATAAAGTTATATTGAGTTAATTAATGATATTATTATCACGTTTAGGCTTTGAAATATAATCTAGTGCCCATATCTAGAATTCAAAAAATGTAATAAAAAATTATTGTCACAAACGCCTTAAAGTATTAAAATGTTAACAAACGCCATAGAATTGTTACCAATTTGTGGGAAAAACAAAAAATCTGCGGATTTCGCCTTTGGACCATTTATAAATATATTGCTGTTCATATATAGATCAGTTCAAAAAGCACATTTTTTTACTTGTTCCAGTTTAGAGACAAATAGACCGGCCCTTAAAAAAGCGTTCAGTTAGAGAAAGTGTTTCCAGTTAGGGTGTGTTCCAGTTGATGTTGTGGGACTGTATATAAGATTAATCGGAATAAAATATGGCGTCTTACCCCCTCACACCCAAAACCATTGAAATTCCCTCACACCCAAAACGCCATTCGGGGACGCCATTCTTGAGCGGTTATTGCGGAGAAAATAAATTCGCGTAGAAATATCATTATTTTATGCGACCCGAGATCAAGGATTAGATTTAAATTGGAGGCCAATAATTTTTCTTTTTAAGAATTTTTGTTCTGTTTTTTGGCGCTCGATAAAATCGCAAGAGAAAAAATAGAGGTTAGTTCAGGTACTTCATCTGGAAAACCATACATTTTTTCAAAATCACATATTAATTACAAAGAGATTAATTAAAGCCCACTTGGCTATTTCAAATGTGATTCTTGAATTTTTGAATACTAATGCTCCAATCGTTCTGAAAAACAAGTTTTCGTATCCCTTCGAGCAAAATTGCACGCACTAAAAAAAACAATTTGAATACAAATAGTTTTTGACTTTGA
>SCLH01002026.1:49416-80110 GCA_004367855.1 Oikopleura vanhoeffeni | reverse complement strand
AGATTGTTATGAAGGAATAAAAAGTTATGAGCCTTCGAAAAAGCCTTTCCAGCTTGGACAACCCCCTTAAGATGGACTTGGTTTGAAAAAGGATATATCTTTCCCGAAGCATCCTGGAGATTATTACCCATGATTATGGCATTAAAAAAATGCCATAATGGGCCATTATGGCATTATTAATGGCTCATAATCTCCAAGAATACCCTTAATAGATATAGTATTTATTCTTTGACTTGTGATATAGTATTATTATAAGTATTTACAAATACGCCTCAAAAATTAATACATATATGACAAAATAATTATTGATTATTATCATAGTCGTTTTAATTCTATTGTTCAGGAATACGTCATTACGGAAATTGGTTTCAATTTTTATTTCTGGATTTAAAGATTATATTTGAAGATTTATACCGTGGTTTATTACGGCGCAGCGTGTCTTATTCTCAAAATTAGCCTGGCGTGGTTCCTAACGCGATACCAAGAAAAAGGATAAAAATAAGAAAAAAATGACGAAAAAGAGGAATTATGCTTTTGGGATTATTATTGGTCTTCTTATGACGTTTTTCTCAGCAAGGTGAGGGTGTCAATACCAATTTGTTATTCAAAAATGGCATTGAAAAGTGGAGTTGTATTTTTATAGAGAAAATTTTTTTTGTTTCGATTTTATATGGCATTTACTAATAAAATAAGCTTTATTTTTTTTGCTTAACATTTTGTAAATTATGTTTAATGGTAGTCCTGCGAACAATATGACGTTAAGTACAAATGGATATTTCAGAGACGGTTGTTTGCAGTACTGCCAACTTTTCAACAAGGTTTTGTACGGAACATTATAATGTTTTTCAACCCTCTTAGTCAGATTTGCCATATGGCGTGAGCGTAAAATGGAACACCAAGTACAGTGGGGACGACCATGGGCACAGTGGACCAAGTGGCAACAGTGAGACCAATGGGCAACACTTTTTCGCAAATTTGATTTTTTGTATTGAGACTCCCAATTTGGGAGATTTAAAAATCCAAGGAAATTATCGATTCATCGTAAAATATTCTCGTTTCACTTAATTCTCATTAATAATAATAAAAATGTGAAAAGTTACTCGGAATCTTTTCACAGAGTGGGTTACCGCAAATAGCCCAACAAAAACTTGCTCGATTTATGGTAAGTTACTATAGGTGACTGAGTAAATTTCTGATGAAATTCTGATTGGTTGTCATAAATTTGGCAATTTTGGGATGGGCGATTTGTTGTCACTCACTGTCCATCAAAACATTTACGAGATAATAAAAAGTGAAATTAAATTTCGCTTAGAAATAGTTATCTATAATATCTAATATATATTCCCAAAACTTTTTTTCGTTGTCAGTTATTTTCACTCACCAGATTTTTTATACATGTGAATCGCAAATGTGAAGAATTACTCTTTAAATAAAATGCAGAAATAACTTCTAAAATAATTTTGAAACGGCGTAAAAGGGTATTAGAAAAAATGAAATATTCACAAGTGTTTGTTTTCGTATAACTTACACAATAAAGGTTATCTCCTTTTTTTATTTTCTTAAAAACTATTTCAGTCCAAAAAAGTTTTTCGGACCAATATTTTTGAACTTCTAGAATTCGCCAAGTCTTGTATTTACTTAATTTTTTCACTGTATAAATCATACTTGAAAATGAAATTAATCTGAAACGTCGTAGATAATAATATTTCGGAAATAAAAAATAAATAAATGATTTTGTATCTTTTTGAAAAACTTGACGTTTCAACCGATTCAGGTCATTCACAATAGTAATAATTCTGTGAAATAAATAAACTTTATCTTGAGCACAGGATTGTTAGGTCTAATGGAATTTCCCATTTTCGAGAAAAGAGCAAAGTAATTTTAGTTTTTCTGTACACTCCTAAATGTCTAACGAAAATAAAAAGAACATTACATTTATGAATATAAATGTAGAATTAACGTTTCGCTTTATTAAGCATCTTCAGAATTCTAGAATTAACATTACATTTGTTTTGATTGGCTAAATCGGTAAAACGATTCGAATCACATCAACGCGTATGAGTCATAATAAGTTATGAGTCATCTATGAGTCTTATGAGTCATATAAGTTATGAGTCATCTTTTAAGACGATGTTCTGTTTACTTTTAGGAAACCGTATATGATGACTCATAAGCGTTGATGTGATTTGAATCTTTTTACCGATTTAGCCAATCAAGACAAATATAATGTTAATTCTAGAATTATGAAGATGCTGAATAAAGCGAAACGTTAATTATACGTTAATTATACGGTATATCTCCTTTAGGAATTTAAAGTGGTTTTTGACCTGTTTTTTAGGCAAACTCTTTATATAATTCGGCGTTTGAAAACGACTCATTCGATTCAATTTTTAAAAAGCTTAAACTGAGCACAATTATTAAGTGAATAATAAACGAAAATTGGTCCGAATTCTCTGATATTACTGACTTTGTTTAATTATGAGTTTTTATTCAAAAAAAAAACAGTGGTCTGATTCGGACCAATTTTTTTTCCATTTTATTATTCACTAGATATTTGTGCTCAGTTTGACCAATTTAAGAACTGAATCAAATAAGTCGTTTTCAAACGCCGAATTAAATAAAGAGTTCGGCGAAAAAACCGATCAAAAATCAGTATAAATTCCTCAACCCCCGCACTCATTTGAGTATTGATATCTCCCTCAGGCACCAGAGCCACTTTTATGGCTCGACTTTGAACTCATATTCTTGGAAAAGTATAAGTGTAAGCGATATAATTGTTGTCAAGTCATTGAGATAATGAATAGACTTACATTTCTATATAATTATTTTAAAACAATTTAAATATTGAGCATTTCATATCAGCGGTGGAAGAGTGATTATTTTGAAACATTAGATTTTTTTGGAAATTTGTGGTTTCTCGAAAAATAAAAAGTCAGTCAAGAGACCTCAGAGAACGAAAACTTGACATGAAAATTGAGAATTAAAAAAAGTGACTTCCTCAGAAATAACATCCGATTCCTGGTCTCTAATTACCAGGTGTCTTGCGAAAAATCAAGAAAGAAGTAAAATAAATATATTTTGAACGACTCACCGATAAAAAATTTTATTTTCTATTTTCAAAAATTAATCGCAAACTCTATGGGCGATTTGAACCTTGAACTTTCATTTTAATTATTTTTGTAAATTCCGGTATTCTCAGAAAAATGAAAGCCACTTTTATGGTTCTGTGCCTGAGAGGGTTAAAGAGATGCGGCGTATTATTGTGTTTATTTGCTGAGGTTTTAAATATTGTAAAGAATTATTTCTTTTCTTTTTAGCGACGTCCCTTTTGTAATGCGGGCAAGAAATTTTGCTGAGTTTAAAATAGTCACTTTTACGTTTATTAAGTTGTCGCTTAGTTTGGCCAATGTAGTTCTCACTACTAGGGCATACGAATTTGTGATCACATTCTGGTGTGGTATTAAGCAACTTTTTTGTGTTTGGAATCCAAAGAAATTTTAAAACTATATACAAAAAACTGTCTTTTTGACCAATTTTTGCAGACAAGTACATGTTAAATGCGTCATTTGACAATTTTTTAAGGCATTTTTGATATTAAAATATATATGATTAAACTCAGTGAATTGAGACAAACAAAATGGTGGCTTTATTTCGATAATCGGATGAATTGGAATTTCGACCAATCAAAGAGCGGTCGAATTTTTAAAATTTTGAATAAAATCCTAATATTTGGAAAATTTTAAGCAAAATGTACTTTTTGGTCTTTCAATAAAAATGATACATCGCTAGATTTGAATTTGCGAGGACAGCCTACTTTGGATTCCTTACTAAAACTTTTCTTCACTTTGTACTTTTTATTGAACTTTTTTTCATTATAAAGCAAAAGATAATCTTGTTTTATCTCGATTGACACCCTAACTAGATATTTTCACGCCAATATAAGTATTCTTGGTCTGGGTTATAAACTTGAAGAACGACAATCGAGTGATTTATTCATAATTTTTAATGAATCAATGTCNTCATGTCCAGGATCGGACGGTGCCACAGGTTAGGGTTAAACTCTATATTTTATCGGGAACATTGTTATATAAAAGAAGGATGTCAAAAACCAAAACTCTGGTATGCCAGTACTTTTTTCTAAACACAAAAAGTCATAAATTTTAGGCCCAATTCAAAATAGTTTGAAATTTTGATGGAAATTGTAATTGTTTAACAGATAACGTTTTATTCGTAGAGCAAGAGTTTTCTCATTAAGTTTTCTTAATTCTTCCGATATTTTCGACTGGCGGGTAGACACTGTCTACTAGACAGCCAAATTTTATAATGTTTTGATAGCCTAACAGCTCGTAGAAAATATAGCTCGTAAAATACAATTCAATATCTCAAAGAATTTTATGAGATTTAAAGTTTTATTGCTTTATTTGGAAATAGCTCATAAAAAAATTATCTAAGTCAAAAAATTTCGATTTTTGCTCGATTTGAGTAAGACTGTCTGAGGTTCGGTTTCATAATGGAAAGTAGGCCACTTATATTTTTTGCTCATTTATTTTTCGTTTTAAATGTGACACATAGTATCGATTGTAGAAAATAAAGAAATCCTTTAGAAAACTGATAACTCCACGTTTAGTTACCACCATCGTTATAAAAGCACATAAAACCTTTCGATTCATGACTATTCAAATGATGGGTAATGCGAAACATCTGATTGGATGGCCGATCAAATTTTAGCCGATTTCATTCATCTTTCTAGTATCATTGAAAATTTGATGACAAAAATAAACTTGTGAACAGTTTTTGACACGACATAATAATAAAAAAAAAATTGTTTATTGAATCGACGTTTCGCTTTTATTGAGCGTTTTTAGGATTAATTATTTTTCAGTTTAGATAGATACACTGGGCTGAGTTTAACGACATAATAAGCCAAAATTTTTTTTATATCTCACAGTTTGTTCAACTTTACGATCATAACATTGTTACAATTTTTTCTCATTTTCGAAGGCAGAAAGTTTCAGTTAAAGGGAGTTGTGGGTATAAAATCAAGCTGATTGTAAGCAATTTTAAATCGTTATAACTTTGTTAACGTTGTTAATATTGAATGAGTAAATACACCTGAAGTTGCATATATAAATTAAAACAATGAGGATACTTGGTAAAAAACATTATTAGTTTTAATACAAATTTTCATGGCCAAACGGCAACTTTAAAATATGCTGAATTTTAACTTGTTTTAACATTCAAATGCTTAATTACATACGTATTTTTCAAAAAAAAATTTGTATTGTCCAAAAACCATGCACTGACGAGCAGATCAGCTCTGACTTTTTTTTGACTTATATCGACTAGAAAATTGGGAAATTTATCTTTTACAACAATGAAGAATTTCTGTTTTTATGATTTTTCGAGGGAGTTTGGCCGAAAATTGAAAATAAAATTAAAGTACTTTTCCGTGTTGAATCAAACCGTGAACAATAGACTGACCAAATATTGCTAATTATTTCGAAAAATTGATCATGTGATTAATAAAATCCATTTGATTGCTCGAATTTTTTCAATATATAGCACTCACAACCCCTTAATTCGTTAACATTTCAAAGGTATCAGATTATTTTAATTCTTATAAGGTCGACCTTGGCCAGCAGAAATATCAAAAATTCAATGCCCAAATTCTTATTCTATGGTTTTTCCTTATCATGGATTAGCTATTCAAGCTTATTTAAATGTGGTTCTCAATTGGCTGACAGTTGTCATCGAAAAGTTAATTCTGTTCCAGATTGGAATTATTTTGAAACACAAACTCCTATAGAGTGGCGACATCGGACAACTATGTATGCTTCTTCATTAGCTGTAATGCAAACTTACATAATAAGAACCATAAACGTGAGTAAAAATTTTTAAATTATATCCTTTTCCCGACGGAACTCCATCTCAAAAACGTTAACTATCTCTATAGCGCGTGTTCGAATCCCACTGATGTTGTCTGAGTGATTGTCTTAGTAATAGCTTGAGTGATTAAACACCGATAAAATTTAGCGGTCCCATTATCAAGACCCTTGCCTATAATCATACTCAAGACAATCACTCAGACAACATTAGTCACTAATGATTAGTGGGATTCGAAGACGGCTATAGAGATAGTAAGGTAGAGATAAGTATCGAGATAGTAAGTAACCTCAGCCGGGTGTTCTAAAAAAGTTACCTAAGTGTTTTGAGATGGAGTTCCGTTAGAAAAAGGATATGGTCTGAATTATAAGGCATCAGGTCAAAATAAAAAATCAGAGCTAATAACATTCAGGAAGTTATTTTTTTCCGTTGCGTCTGGAAATTTGAAAATAATCAGATTGAGGGTTTCAAAGTAATTGTAAATCGATTCAAAAGGACTTGTATGATAAATTACTGGATCACATATCAGAGTATCTGAGGACAAACCGATCTCTCAGATTTTCTCACAAAAATTATTTCCTAGTTGATTTCAAACTTATAAATATTTGACGTCAAATAGTGCTAAAAGGCAATAAGCAAAATTCAGCTGCTTATTTTGATCAACCGATCATTTGCTTAATGTATTATCCGGCTTGGTTATCGACTCGGGAGAGCAATGTAAGGTGAAACAGAGCGGGCGTTCACAAGCACAATTCTAGGTCACAAAAAAACGAACCATTTTTCAATATTTAATATTTGATGATCAAACTTTTTTTTACAATAATAATCATAAAATATATTTTTGTTATCATCCTTTAACATAGAACTTGAAACCAGAAATGTATTTTAAATGATTTTTGGTGAGTTTAAGCCGCTGGACGAATATTTTATTAAAAAAATTGTCTCTTAAACAGATTTTGAAAGAAGGTTTTATGAGTTGGTGATAATTATAGATGAATAAAATCAAATCATCTTCATAATTTGTGTATTATTAATATTATATTTTTTGGATATATTTCATACTATTAAACATTTTCGGTCCGCCTCGAATCTCGACGCTGCTCACGCAATTCATTAAAATATCGATTTTTTCACCAAACCCCCCTTTTTGTGTCCGCGTTTCAGACTCACGCGGTAGTGTTCGGTAGAAATCCATCGAAGCCCTGTTTTATCCAGAATTAAAAAAAATTGATTTCACCGAAAGTTGCCAAATGNAGATCGGATCGATTTTCCGATTTGATTCGATCTAAATTTTATTTTTGGTCTTCTTACTCCTAGTTAAAAGTTGTATACGAAAATAATTTGTCCTTTTCTGAAATAACTTTTGTTTAGTTTTTTTCACTTGATGCTAACACTGTTGGAAGTAGTAATACGTTTTGCGCCAAACCGATCGAAGCCGAACCTTTTCGAAGTTTAGGGCCTATTGATGGTACGATTCAGTTGGTACCAGTTTCAAAGAAAATTGCTTTAGTTGGAAAAGTTTGCATGTTGAACTCAACACCACAAATTCGACCGCTTCGAACATCCACGAAAGTAAGAGAGATTTCGGTAATTTAAAGATTTAAGGGGGATTGGTCGCTGGTTTTATAAGATCTCAGAGACATTAAAAAGGCTATAAATTGAGTAGGGTAGTTCAAAAATCACTAGCTAGCCAATCACCGAAAAAAATTCCTAAATTTTCACGTTTTTCCGATTATTTTGTGAATTATTTTTTTCAAATTTTATCTTCGTTCGAATTTGACCACTTAAGGAGGTACTGGTCGCTGGAATTGACTTTTCTGGATGAGAAATCAGCCTGACAGAGAAACTATTAGACAATTAAGATTAGCCATGTTGTAGATCTAGCCTTAATCTTGTCAAAATAATTAGTCAATGACTTTTTGGTCCGATACACTCTGAGATACGTTACCAGTGCAAGGTGTCCCTCGACCAAATGTCAAAATCTATCTCCTCCCAGGGTTTATTTTGAAATCAGCTCAAATCTTAACAAAACCCGTGTGATATCTAAACTTAGGTCCTCTAGAAGCGTTCTTTATAAATTTAGTTTTTCTTTAAATCACAAAAAATACCGATTTTTTGCGATTTTTAGCATTTTTCTCACCAAAAATCTATCTCCTCCTAGGTTATATTTTGGAATCCACCCAAATTCCAGCAAACACTAGCACAGAACAAAATAGAAACTCCTCAAGACGCGTTTTTTTCAAATTTTGACCCAAACTCAAAATATAAATTTTTGAAGGTCACGTGAAAAAATTTCCAAAAAAAATGTGCTTCGATTTTTTCGAAAGTAGGCTCAAAAGAAAGCCACGGAAACACTGATTAGAAAGTTAGCTTACGTCAAGGTGATATTTTGACGTTTAAATTGTTAAATTAAAGCAAACGTAATTTTTTTCGTACATTTTGAAAAAAATACTTAGAAAAAAACCGAAAATTTCGAAAAAAAATGTTTGATGATTTGGTCAGTAGTACACTTTGTGGTCACCACGGGACATTTTTGACCATTTGTAATCTGCTGAACTAGAAGTGGTGTGGACTTTATTTTACGATGTTTGATCTCAGCGTGGCTTATTTAGTTATCTAAAATATAACAATCGTAGAAAAATCTCAAAAACTTTCGAAAAATGAAGAATTTTTTTCAAAGTTTTTAAGATTAAAAAATGTTTTTTGCTCTCGCGCTAGAACGGTCAACAATTTGACCATAGTTTATAATACCGTATCCAGAAACATTTTACTTGAGATTTTTGTGGTGCTAATAAAAAATTGATACGATGACCTTGAGCTCAAAAAATAATTTTAAAATTGTGATCCTGGGAGTTAAAACCTGAAATTGAAAATTGGGAAACTACCAGTTTTTTTCTAAATAGCCTCGAAAATGTTCATTACTTATAAAAATGGATTCGTAAATACAATGAAAAAAAATACGACTTTTAGTGGGAAAAACGGCACTTTTCGTTATTTTTGAAGAACTATTACTAATAGTCATAATAATTAGGTTAAAATCCAAAAAACAAAACTACCAGTTTCTTTGTTTTTCCAAATATACATGTTCTGTGAAAAAATCAAATTCTTTTGAAATAAAGTAAAAAAAATACGACTTTAAAAAAAAATTTGCTCGCGGTTAACTTAATTCACAGGTTGGTCGAACAAGCTATGAAAAAAAATATGAAAAGCTATAAAAAAAATTCTTCTAGAGATTACAAACTACCATTCTTAAAATTATTATAAGATTGTTATAAAGCAATAAAAAGTTATGAGCCTTTGAAAAAGCCTTTCCACTGAATTCAATCCAGTTTATTTGATGTAAATGTTTCATTCAGTATGGCGATGAAAACCAAATACGTCGAAAATACCAAGAACCAGATTTATCTCCAATCAGCAGTGGTCCAGCAAGTTTACCGATTATGAAGCTGGAATCATCGGTACCCCCTGTAAAGCTAACAAACCTATTAAAGGATAAGCCTCAGACTTCTGAATTTTTCTCACGAAATTCTAAAAATAGAAGAAGTGGTAATAAATTGAAACTGACCAAATCTCCGATCTCAAACAAATCCGCAGCCAGATTTTTTGGAAATATCAAAGGGCAACGCAGTTCATTTCAAAATGCAATCAAAAAGGGTAAAAAACTGGCCATGGATGAATTTGAGCATTAAATTGATAATCATTTGATTTCCTGAAATCCCCCTGTAATTCCGAAATGACTCACAATTAAGTTTGAAGATGGGTTTTTTTATAAAATTTCAAATTCCAAAACCTTCAAAGTCACATCAGAGTGAAAACTAAATCTACTGTATGTATTTTACCAGACCCCTTTTATCTCCGCCATCTTTCTTTCAAGCAATCCAAAAGCATGCGCTTATTTAAAGTTTATTTTTGAAGACTAATAAATTATTTTTCTTTCAAATTTAAATTTGCAATAATTATTCAATAAAATAAACGTCTCAAATTTTGAAAAATTAAAGTGCAAAAATGCGGTGTCTCTTCAACAGTTCATTAAAATTTAAGAAGAACTACAACTTTCATTATGGCCTAACTAATTGTCAAATATTCCTGTATAATATTCCAGTATAAATTTATTTTACCTGTCCCATTGATATCTCTAACACAGTTAAATTATAATAATTATTGAAATAAATAAATTAATTCAAATCTCTAATTTGAAATTGTATTTGGCAGTTCGAGGTTGGTCTTAACTAAAAGCTTGTCTGACCTTGGACAGCCTAGGCGCGTAAGGATATTTTTTTTTAATCTAGGCAGCGAAACAAGGCAAAATTGCTCGTTAACCCTTGGAGGCTCCAAGCCAATTAATCGGCTCAAAAAATTTTCAACCTTGAAAAATTGGTCGATAAAAATACTCTACAGACTTTTGATGGAAATTCAAGATAGAGTTTGCTGAGGAAAATTAAAAAATCTCGATCAAATTTTTCTATCATCAACCGTTCAAAAGTTATTTATCTTACTTTTTTGCCAATTTCTATCAAATTCATCTAAAACGCCGATTTCTTAAAAATGACTAATTACACCACACACTCAAACGTCTTGGCAGTTTCTCAAACGTCCTGACAAAAATCTCAAAATAATACAGTTACTCAAACGTCCTGACAAACAAACGTCCTGACACTTTTTGATATTTTCTTGGAAATAAAACTGTGTTTTTTTATATTAAATTAACTTTTTTAATGAAGAAACAACTAATATATTCTGTAATAGGATTCCTGTTCCAACACTCTTGAATCAAAAACGATTTTGTATTATACAATACGTATTGTACAACTACGTAATGTACATTACCAATTCGTTTTTGATTCAAGAGTGTTGGAACAAGATAATTATACGTTCAAAAAGTCCCCGTAGGCCTCCTAGAATCATATTTTCTCCTACCCAAAAAGCTTGTCAGTAGTAAATAGCGTGTTCACAGTGTGAACTACAAACCGTTCACATTTCGGCTTTCGGAAACGACTCATCTCATTTCTTATTTCTATTACGGTACTTGCTGGGCCTTTTTAGCCACTTTCTAGATTTGGGTAATTGGTGTTTTTTTGTTGCAGAAAATAATCCGGTAATAAAATCAAGTACCATAATCTGAAAGGTGGCTAAAAAAGCCCAGCAGGTACTGTAATAGTTTAGCTCAAAATGACCACACATATTTAAAAAATGAGAAAAATTGGTCCGAATGCGTGGACAAAAAAATAATGAAAAACCGTTCGGTGGAAATTCTTTCATCGTATCTAGATATCAGAAAAATGTCACCTCACATATCTTAACTCCCCTAGTGGCCGCCAATCTCTGTACCCGTAGTGTCTTTGCACCATTAATGGTGCAGCGCTTAAAGTGAGCATTATAACCGAACATTCATTATCAACATATATTCTTACATCATTATCACAATAATTTTTCAATGATATGCATATTATCCAGAATTGCGTCTACATCCTAATAACAAACAAGTTTGTTAAAAAAGTTCAATAAAAGTCATCAAATTGAAGAAAATTAAAATTCTCTCATTTTTGCCGATTCTCAGACCCAGTGTAAATAACCGACATTAGGGTTGAATTTGACTTTTCATATTTGAAATATAACCGCCACAATTTGTACTTCAATGCGAAAAATGGAAATCGTTTTCATCACCATTCTCATGTAAATGAGTCTTAAATTTTTTTGGAAATAATTATTTCTGCTGTTTCTTGTCCTTTCTTCTGCTAGCATTTCATGATCAGATTACGGAAGTATGATTTAATAGATCTATGTTAAACCGTAGGCCTATATCTTGTAATGCATTAAAGTCTTAGAAATTCAATACGATTCTTTAAGGGGGTGCTTCCCGGATGTGGTATTTGTGAAAAAAACATAGTACAGGTATCATATGAAAAAGTTAGTACTCAACTTCGTAAAATTTTTCCGTGGTCTGACTTCAATTGGTTTAAGACATGTTTCTTATCATCTGTATCAGTTCCGTAAAGAATCTATGACGACTTAAATTAATTATCAAAAATAGGTTTTGAAATATTAATGAGATAAATCTTAATTTCTCGAAAATTAAGTAATCACGTTCGAGTGTTAATATATTATTGTTTCAAACTCTTGAAATTAGGTGTATATTGGCGCAAAAAAATTCTCCGGCGGTAATTTGACACTATCTTGTTTACTTTATCCAAAACCTTATTTTCCTAATGAAGGTCACGTGATCATTTAAGTTTGGTGTAAATGGGAAAAAGTCTTAAAAACTTCTAAAGAACCACTTACTCTTTACAAAAAGATTAATTAATTTAAAAAAAAATACGACTAATTTTGGTCAACCTTATGGTACCTATGAATATACGTTGTCCATCGTGACACTTGGGCTATGGTGTATGGGAAAAAAGTCTTAGAATTTTTTTTTAGTCACCGCCTTCAAAGGCCTTCTCTTGATGATGTCAATTTTTTTGCAAAAAAAGTACTGTATACAGTAAAAATTTTCGAAAAAAAACGACAAACACAATTATGTCCAATAGTCGAATCAATCATTGTAAAATTTCATCATACTGATAGGTTCAATCTTTGCGATTAAAGGCCCTTGCACCATTAATGGCTGCAAAAGAAACACTACGGGAGTTTAAGATTATAATTCAACCGAATTTCTCACCAATTTAATTTCCAAATAGTTACAAAATTTATGTTTATTTTGCTTCAAGAATTTTTCTTTCTTATTTTTGCTAAAAATCCTTGAAAACCTTTACATGTATTTGAAAAATCACAGTTTATTTTCTCATTTTCATAAAGTGTCAATAAAAGCTAAAATAAGCATTTATTAGACAAAATCAACCTAAAAAAACTTTTTGTGCAAAGTCCGTGGACAGTTTTCTCAAAACGTCCTGACAAAAAATTTTCAATCAGAGGTGTCAGGACGTTATGAGTATGTGGTGTAACGAAACAGTTGAGACTCAGTTTTAGCAAAAGGTGGGGTTCTAGTTATTTATAAAAACAACAAGAGTTTTTCTCTGCTATGCGTAAAGTCTCGATTCATTTCTTTTCGGGTGAATTACCAAAAATCTAATTTTTACAAGTAATCAATCTATTAGAAAATTCCTGAATAGCGGCGATAGTACGCTTAATATTATGTTAATCACGATTATTAATGAATAATTGAGCGAGATTCAGGTTTCAAATGTTCTTGACCGATTACCATCAAAAATATGGTTGAAAATGATCAAAGCTGGATATTATTAGCAAAATAATAATTTTCTTTATACGGTATAATCTAGTTAACTCGTAACTTTAGAACTAATCTGTACCCAGACTCGATTTTTGCCAACTAGTTGGCCTGCACTTTTAAATCGCGATATTAGCAGTTCATTATCAACATATTCATTTTTCATAGCTTAAATAATATTCAGACAATTGCTTATATCAATTGACTTAATCAAATAAAATTTTAAAACGAATTAAAAGGGCTTTAATGAAGATAAGAAAACAAAATGTTTGCCGAATATCACTATGACTGACTATAAAAGTGCAATAATGAAGATGAAATTAACCTTTAATTTTATATTTCAATTACCCTTTTATAAAACTTCAATGATTCTAGGAGCGTGTCTATAAATAATTATATGTTTTCTTGCATTCGAGTGCAAAACTCGGACTTAGAAAACTCTATTTATTCTCAATATTATAAAATGGGGACAGAAGCCGAGAGAATAAGCAATTCAAAAAGTCCATTGCCATAGAACCCATACTGTAACCGTGGATGATTAATATAATTTGAATTTCCACAAGCATCAAGATTCACAAAAACTAGGTAACCATAATATCAAAATATTTACTCGCTATAATACAAAATATTTTGACACCCCGATGTCGAAATATTTTTATCTCAAATATTTGGCAATCGTACCATCTATAGTTCGCAAACACCGCCGTTTAGAGACTAATATTACCAAAATCAAAATTGCTCTCTAAGGTGATAATATTAACTGCGGAGATGATCCGGGCAGGAAATCATGGGAATCGGTTTTGCATTCGTTGACGCTGAACGTCCTTCTAAACATCATTCTATCCATGGTTTACAAAAAACTGGTTACAATTCAATACTTATATCTCCGACTGAGGCCCAGCAGCTGAATCTGACCCACAATATGGTTCGACTTCAAAGTAAAAATCATGGTCTAACATTACACTATTTTCAGTAACTTAGTCATCAAAATCTTGTTCTTTAACTCGTAGACTTTATGACATGAATCTGTACCAGACTCGATTTTAGCCAACTCGTTGCCTCACTTTTTAATCGCCATATGCAAAGTTTCATTTAATCAAACATTCATTTTCAATAGCTTAAATAATTATTCAGCCAATTTGCTATCAAATGAAATAAACAAAATTAAAATTTTGTTAAACGAAATTTAAAGGCATTAATGAGATAAGAAACAGAATGTTGCGAAAAATTCACTATTGACTCGACTATAAAGTGCAATAATGAGAAGATTGAATGAATTAACCGTTAATTTATATTTGCATTACCTTTAATAAACTTCAAATATTTTCTAGAGGGTGTCTATAAAATATTATGTTCTTGGCAAAATTCTCGAGTGAAAAACTCTAATTATTATTCAATTTATTAAATTTGGGACAGAATGCGAGGCATACTGACGCTACGCACGTAGGCGAACCCTTCATAGATTCAATGTGATTAATTTTATCGGAAGTTCTGATTTTCTAGAATGCTCTGTCTAACCGGGGGAATTTTCACAAATAATACAAACAGGAAATCTTTAAATTATAAATTAATCGGTTATTATTTGATTAATCAATCCATGTGTACCGATAAGGGTAATTTGAAAGTTTCAAATTACATAAAAACATTGGGTATGAACTTAGACGCTTTAAGACTTGTTTCGCATTGCACTAATGTCGAATAATCAGGTGACGAATAATAATTTTAAAATAAGTTTGAATATTTCATAAATAAAAAATCCTTCGTTTTCTTGAAAAAATAAGAAAGGGTTTCACCAAACCTTTAATTCCTAATTTGAAGGTCACGTGATCGCTTTGGACTTGGTTGTAATTGGTGAAAAAGTCTTAAAAGCTTTTAAGGAACTACTTCTCTTCTTTCAAAAATTGATTTAAGCATATTTTGGAAAAAACAGTATTACTGTTTACCACCTTATTCCTTTCAATTATACGGTCACGTGTATCGATTTTGGGGCATAGTGTTAATGGGAAAAAAGTCTTAGAATTTTTTTCTGATCACGATGGAAAGAGTTTAAATCTTTTTGTGATTTAAAAAATTTTTGCAAAAATAATACTGTATCAGTAAAATTTTTCAAAAAAAGAAACGCCAAAAACCGTCATTTTTGTTTCAAAGTTTATCGATAACTTTGTTAACTGATCTTGTCATTAATGATTAACGTCGTAAAATGCGATTAAGATGTGTGTGCGGCATAGTTGGCTGATAATCGAGTCTACGAGTTAAACTTATACAAAACATTCTCAACGTCCTACACCTATGATTTGAAATTTTTGTCAGGACGTTTAGAAACGTCAGACTTGAGAACCATCAGGGGAGTTCGAGAAACTGTCAGGACGTTGTCAATATAGCTTTTTTTGTAATTTTTATCTTCAAATACTTCATTTTTAGTTTTTATTCTCAACTTATGAAATGAGCGAATAAAACTTGTTGATTTAATCAAGTGTCACGATGGTACAAGTATTCAGATTTTAGCAATAAGAAAACATATTCTGAGAACATAAAACATTTGAATTTTGAATTAAATTGATTAAATTGTGAGAAAGTCCGGTTTGATTTGTTTATATTAATAGGTATGGAAGGCGACAGCCTTCTGATATCTAAATACTATGAGAGCTTCCACCCAACGGGTTTTAATACTATTGATTCAATTAGTTTTGAGGACGCAAAAACGCTCTCATCTGCGTTACGGTGAAACCACACGCATGAATGCCAGGTGCAAACCGTGAATTACATTTTCAGAACTTCCCTATTGCTAATTAAAAAAAGCGGAGCAATAAGCGGCGATTGAGATTACTACTCCTTTTTGTAGCATCAATAGTCGTTGGTTTCAATTTTCAGCCGCAGGGCACATACAAGCGCCTCTCTAATTTTATTTTTCGACATTTAGGCTTTAATTGCTGATTTATTCCCATCCGATAGCGGGCGTTTTTTGCGTCTCAATATCGTTGAATCTAGTAAGTAGTTTTTTTTTTTGCACTGTATTTTATTTTTCCTAAAACGTGAATTTTTTATGGGTTATTTCGACTACTTGAATTATTTTGTCCCCATATCGCGAAGTGCATATTCGTCAATTTTTTTTAGAAAAAGAAACTTTTCAGCGATTTGGGCCTCCTCCGGAACAGGAGACTAGGGTGTTCAGCAAATTGTCGACCAGCGTGATTTTTTAACCCCCTTACACCCAACGCCATTCGGGGACGCGCGATTCTTTTTTATCCTTTAAAACGAGATAGGATAATGGATTCAACATACGTTTAATCCAAATGTGTATTAGAGCTCGCAATTCTTTTTTCTTAGTAATTGTTTTAAAATTGATTACGACTAGTAGTTCAAAAGATTTTTTTCCTACTTTTTTTTGAGATTTTCGCTCTGATTTTACGTAAAAAGATTCTAGCGTAAATACGACATAAAATAAAAAATTCTGAGGAGGACTCAGATTAGGGAAATATTATTTGAGGCTGCTCCTGGTACTATTGGTTTTTTTTCTCTGGGCTTCTTGAGAGTTTTATTTTTTCCTGAAGTCGATTTCTCTATTAAAGTTCAAAAAATAAAAAATTACACATATTGCGCGAAAAGTATCTTTAATTCGAATCCCGTTGGATTTTTAGTTAGAATTCGATTGCAAACGACAAAGAGCACAGCTGAAGATATCATGCCGTGAGTATCAAGCTTCCAGCGGACCCCTAATACTCAGTTTGTTCTTGTTTAGTGGGCGCTGAACAACTTGTTAATTTAAATTTATTTTTATCTCAAAATAGTGGCTCTACCATTTCCAAATGTATTTTCTTTTGGCACCAGGAAAAAAGGAGGTGATCTGTTCTAGACTAATGGAGAGAGTATTTAAATCAGAGAACAGATTCAGACGGCCCGGTTTGAGTTATTTATATACAATTTGCGTATTAGCTTGGAGAATCGTTTTTTTGAAAAGAATAGAAGTTTCAATTTTATGGCGTATATTGATCAAAATAATTAAATTTTTGGAACTTTTTAATATTCTTCCAACTTGGCACCGTGATGAGCCTTCAAAGTTACAGTAAAAACTATTTATATTCAAATTTGGTTCTTGATTTTTTTGCGTGCAATTTTGGCTCGAGGATTCGAAATTTGTTTTTCAGACTATTTCAGATGAACGATTAAATTCAAGATCATATTTGAACATGCAGTGTTTTTCTAAATCTTTTTGTAATCATATGTCATGTTTGAAAAATGTATGGTTTTGCCGTGATTACCTGAAACTAACCTCTAATTTTCTCTTACTTTATCGAGCAAAACAGACATAAAAATTTTGAAAAAATTATTGGCTCCAATCTTTAAATCTGTTTCCTTTTATCTCGGTGCAGCGAAAATAATGATATTTATTGCATTATTATCTCCGCAATAACCTCAAAGTGGCGTTCCCGGAATGGCGTTGTGTGAGGGGAATTTCAATGGGTTGTTGGGTGTGAGGGGTTAAAGATAATATGGGTTAACTTGAGGGATTTCATGATTTATATATCGTCAGACCAATTCCAAAAACTCCAATATTTCACCCCGAAAAACGTGTTTTAATGCCAAAAATCAACATGTTACGTAGGCGGGCTAATAAAGTGCATTAAAAATTATGAAAAAACGGTTTGCGGAAATTTTCTCGGTTACATATTTCGATACAAATGAGATCTCTTACGGCCTTTCATAAAACAATCAAAAAACAATAAATGTTTTGGCATGACGGGCCATTTTGACATTTTTAATGTTGCCCCGAGCCAATTTCATTTTGGATTGGCCCAAGCGCATCCAGATTTCTCGCGCTGATTGGTCGGCGAAAAATACATTTCCGGAATACATAAATGAGTAATTTCTATCAGGGTTTCAGCAGAAAGTCTGAATTCAAGGCCAATCAAAACATGACACTTGCCGACCTATTACAATCCGAAAAAAAATAACATATTTTGGTCCAGGACAAAATGCACGAAAAATACCGGAAATAATTTGAAAAATCGCGCTATTCAGTCATAGTTGGCCCTAGTAGAATGCACATCATGTCCAGAGGGACATATTTATATGTTTTAAACGGCCTTTCGAGATGGGATTTACGACAAAGAAATTATCTAGAAGCCTCTTTCCTGGCATTTTTTAGGTAAATTTATGCGTAAATGTCTTTTCTCGTTGATCAGATTTTTAACATAAATTTATCATGGGGTATTTACTGTTATTTTTTCCTCGTTTTCTAAAAATTTTGACAAGGAAAAACCCATTCGTTCAGACCAAATATCCACCTTCTCTGTTAATTAAAACACCAATTTTGCATCCTATTTAAATTCGAAAGTTACGGATTGCTTGTCTACATCAGAAACCTGCTTACAAAGTACGAATTTATCTTTTCAAATGTATCTCACTGGGTTTTACAGTACAACTTATTGACGATTTGAAATAAGGAATTTCAAAGTTGAAATGGGGTATCATGTTTTTAACGATAACTTTTACGTGGTTTTCCATACTTTTTTGCGATAGATATTTATGCAAAAGATAGGCAAAAATGGGATGAAATCCATCGGAATGCATCCCTTTTAAGCCTGGCTTAATGCAACTTAACTCCCGTAGTGGTCCGCCATCTCTGGCCCGGTAGTGTCTTTGGCGCCATCGATGGCGCAAGCGCTTTTAATTGAGAGCATTATAACCGAAATCCTATAACATTATATTTTTTCATGATAATTGCCTTTATTCACAAAGAATTCTCACAAGTCCCTATAAAAACCAATTTGGTTTAGAAAAATTAATAAAAAGTTCATCAAATTTGAAGAAGAAAATTAAAAATTTCTCATTTTTGCCGATTCGTCCGGAACCAAGTGCAAAATACACAATTTAGGGTTAATTTGACTTTTTCAATATTTCACATAATTAAACCGTCAACATTTGAGTATGGTGTGAGCCCTGCAAAAAAAAATGGATGTTTTTCAATCACCATTCCTCTTTAAATATTATTCTTTAACTATGATTTTATCTCCGCGAATGAAATAATTTATCAATTTTGCGAAGTAAAAATTTCTAGAAAAGTTTCTCGATGGACTAGGGGGAGTCTCAACCAATAGAAAAAAAAATATTTCGTGAATAAAAATCCAATCCAATTAACGTTTATTATGATTAAAAAAAAAAATTGGTGAAAAAATAACACTGAAATTCGTTTACTGATAATAAGAGATAAATGACTGAACGGCCACGCCGAACTAATGCTGGGTGCAAAAATGCAAACAGGCTCTGAATGGATTTTGACAGTAGTGGAAGAGGAAGAATAGAAGAACTCTTATACTGTTTGATCCAGAGGACCGGAAATTAATCCAGTCGAAGAAGCTTTTTTGAGCGACAGCGAGAGATAAGCATCTGATGAGCCATTCCGTTTATTTGAACCTGAAAATTGTAATAGGAAGAAATCGTAGTACCGGAATTTGTTAAACGATCAAATGGACATCGAACTTTTTGAAAAAAAGGTATAGTCGGACTTTCGATCTGTAAATGTCAGTTTGCCACTCTAATTCTTAGTGATCTTGGTCGAAAAAAATTTGCAATTTTTAACGATAAAAATCAATCAGCTTTTTTCAATAATTTTATTTTTCGGCCAAAAGCCTTAAAATGTTGTTTTCTATTCGTTTGCAAGTCCATATAAGGTCATTTGCCGATCAATATTGAAAATTTTGGATTTTTGAAGAATTTTGAAAATCTTCGCCACATTCCGACACCATCCTTAAAAATTATTTTTTCGATATTTCTTGCAAAACAATCATCAGCTGCTCTCCTCGGATTTGTGATCCCCCCTTCGCTCGATTTTTAGCCTCGATAGGTAAGACGGCCTATTTCGGTAGTACAGTATTTGAAAAAAGTACTCAAATTTACGGTCAAAAAAATTCAGGCGTCAACTCAAGTGTTTTAAGACATTTCTATTACATCAAAGTCCGTAATAAAATACGTGACCGAAATAATTCAAAATAAGGTTTGAATATGTCATAAATAAATCCGTTATTTCTCGAAAAATAAGATAGTTGTAACGTGTTTGGAAATATTATTATGTTCAAAACTACTTAAATTATGTGTTTAAATTTGCCCTTAAAATTTTTCGAGTCGTAATTTGATCACATTTGTTTACTTTTCATCAAAACCTTATTTCCTAATTTGAAGGTCACGTGATCGTTTTTGTCTTGGTGTATGAGAAAAAAAGGTCTAAAAAAGACTTCACTTTCTTTCAAAAATTTATTTAAGTAATTTTTGAAAAACAGTATATTTTTGGCCAACCTTATTCCGATTGATAATACGGTCACGTGATCCACTTTGGGGCTATGGGTGGTAATGGGGAAAAAGTCTTTAGAATTTTTTTCCGGTTCCCGCTCAAAGGCTTTTTTTTGATGATTTAATTTTTTTTTTGCGTGGAAAAATTGTTACTGTAATACAGTAAAAATTTTTCGAAAAAAAACGCACAAACGTAAATTATTTAATAGTCGGATCGATCACTTTGTGTAAATTTCCATTCATACTTGATTAAGGGTCCTAAATGCTGATTAAAGGCCCTTGCGCCATCGATGGCGCAAAAGACACTATCGGGAGTTAACACGATTTATTGGTTATTTATGAAAAATTACGTTAATTTCTCGGAACATTGGCATTTTTAAAATATTTTGTTAACGCCATTATCAACGTTCATGCCAAAACTTTTTTTCTAGTATTTGATGGCAAAGTGATTTGTGCGCCCGCTAACGAGAGCCTATCTTCTTATGTAAGTTTTTAAATTTCCGCACAGATCTTATTGGTGATTTATGCAAAATGACGTTATTTTTCGCCAAAAATTGGATTTTTCCAACATTTCTAACGGTCATTATCAGACGGTGGATGCCAAGATTGTTCTTCTGTTTTTGGCCTTTATATGTGGCGCCTCACAGAGCTACTTTGGGAATAGTCGAAATAATTTCCGCAACGCCGATTTTATTTGCTGATTTGATTTGGCAAAATGACGTAATTTCCCTTGAAATTGGCTATTTTTTCAATATTGTACGCCTTTTTATCGACATTGTGCAAAACTTTATTTTGTATACTTGGCATATCTATTATGTGCGCCTTAACGAGAGCGTATTGTTTATAAAATGTTCCAAAAATTTCTCGCAACGCGTTAATTGCTGATTATGGCAAAATGAAGTAATTTCCTGGGAAGAATGGCATTTTTCAAATTTGTAACGCCTTTCTCAACATGTGCCAAAAATTTATTTGTTTCTTGGCATGTCATAATATGCGCCTTGACGAGAGCTATATATTATGTAAGTATGTCAAAAAATTTCCGCAACGCGATTAGCAGTGAACTTTTATGCAAAATGACCGTAATTTTCTTGAAAAATGGCCCATTTTTCAATATTTGTAAGCATTATTCTTCCTAAAAATGGTTTTTTAAAAAAAAAATTAAAAATTATCGGCTGTTGGAAATCGCAAGATTCAACGAACAGGTAATATGGCAACAATTCTATTTTTGGTAAGGGGCGATTTTTTGGCCAATGAGAACCCTTGCTTTTTTCGGAAATTGTGAAAAAAAATTTATTGAGTCTCTCAAATTTTTCTGCACAAAATGTAACTTCCGTTTATTCATAGACTATCAACATAACTCCAAATGGCTCATTTGCTGTAACACCCTAGGAGGACCCTGTAATAAACCACCCATAGTCATAAATAGGTTTATATTTTCGACTTTTTTGGAACGAACTCTTCCCGGTTGGTCCTTCGACAGGCCTAAAAACCTTAGTATAAATTTTAAAATGTTTGAAAAAAGGTTGGTTCAGATTCGGACAAATTTTTCTCGATTTTTCAATATGGATACTTTTGATATCTAAGAACTTAATGACTTGTGGACACGCTATTTACTACTGATAAGCTCTTTGGTTGATTGGGAACAATATATGCTAGGATGCCTACGGGTGGCTTTCTTGAACTACAATTATTTGATTTATAACTCAAAGGGATCATCCTCGGCGCTTTTCTAATCTTATCCCCATTTTTTGCCGATCTTTTTGCTTAAACCTACGTAAACAGGGCAGGAAAAGCCCACGCAAAAGTCTCCCTTTTGAACCCTGTTTATACATATCATCTATTGTTAACACTAATATAGGCTGTTTCTTTCGTTACAAAGTTAAGTTTTTTAAAAACCACAGTTTTATTCCGTGAAAATCGGAAAAGTGTAGGGCGTTTGGAAAAATTGTATCATTTTGAAATTTTATGTTCAGGAGCGTTTGAGAGGGTGTAACGTATATTTGGTGACTAAAAATTTTAATGATATTTTAGGAAATACTTTTAATTACGAGAATATTTTCTCAAATCTTAAGTGAAAAAAACTTATTGAGCGTTAGATAAATCTGGGAGAATGATTCGTAAGGTGAAATTTCCTGAACATTCAGTTCAATTCAGTTACACTATCAAAGTAAAAAAATATTTTTTGTTTGAAAAAAAAAAATGACAGCCAATCGAGATCTTGAGTATTTAGAAAAAAAACCGATGAATAATTGTGTTTAAATTTGCTAAAGAAACTGCAAATTGTTTTAAATGCTTAAAATTCAAAAGTTCGGAAAGCAAAATCGCCTGGAAACCATAGTATGGGTTCAGTCATCAAATATATTTTATCTTTTTTTTGATTAATTTTACCGTATCTTTCTAGTGAGCCACCCTAGGCATAAACAAAAAAGTTTAACTTGTTTTTTTTCTCTATACGTAGGGTGGAAATATGCGATTTTCAAATTGCCCTGCCGCTATTTTTTTTTGCTTCAGAAGTACTAGATATACTCCACGAGTTAAAAAAAATATGAAAAAAAATTGTAAAAGTACTATAGGTCAAACGACAGACTTCAAAATTCCCAAAAACCAGTATTTACGTTTATAAAGAACAAACTTGTTCCGTTAGTGCTAATTGACACTTTAAAATTTTAATTTCGTTTTTTTTTGGTTTTTTCACTTTAAGGGGCATAAATGCGGAAAATTTTTTGAGATAAAATTTTTGTGTTTTCTGAAAACAAACTAATAACTTTATTGCTTAAAACTTTTCTTCGTCGCAGACCAATCATTACGCATAAATTTAACATCAAATTTTTATTTTTTTTAATTTTGAGGTTTTTTTTGTTTTTACTTAATCAAACCTAATAACATGATCCACTGCAACCAAAAAAAATTTCTCATGATACTGTCATCATTAATACTGTATGCCATTGCATACGCAAAACTATCTTTGTTTCGCAGAGTTTTGAACAGATATTATTCTCTCGTTTTTAGTTCCGCAGCGCACTCCCCAAAAGCGGCAATACCATCTTGAGTCGTGGCTTTTTTCGACTTTTTATATTTTCCAAGGACGCAATATCGGGAAAAAAAACGACCTTCATTTTTTTTGAAATTTTTATCTCATTAATCGGTTATTATCTTTCATTTTTTGCTGTCTGAGAGTTAATTTTGAACTAAAATATTTTTTAACAGTGTTTCAAGTATCTCGAAAAAACACGTCAATAACTTAATTATTGTTTCGTTCCATCTTTATTACTTTGAGAATTTCAAATAATTGCAATATATAGTGACTTCATACTCAACGTCCTGGGACACCTATGATTTGACCAATTTGTCAGGACGTTTTTGAGAAAGTGTCAGGACTTTTGAGAGAAACCGTCCAGGTACGTTTGAGAAACTGTCAGGACGGCTTTGCACTTACACTTTTTTTTGGTCTTTTATATTTGAATAATTATTTTTAGGTTTTTATTCAATTAGGGGTGGTATTTTTTGAACAATAAATATATAAATTGTTTTTATTATTGTATTATCTTAGATAATTATCTAACGTTTCGCTATACATATATATTGTCCTGATTTCAATAATAAAACCACTATCATTTAAAAAAATCACAGTTTATTCCAAAAATATTATTCATCAATATCGAAGTGTCAGGACGTATTGGTAAAATTGTCATCAAATTGCAATTTTTGTCAGGACGTTTGAAAGAAAGCTGGTCAGGGCGTTCTTTGTTCAGGACGTTTGAGTTGTGGTGTAGTGCCTCCCGAATTTCAAGCCAAATCATTCATTTATGCGAAAAGCACTTATGCCTTGGATCTTTCCTTTCCAAAACTTTCCTAGCTTCATTTTACTATAACCCAAACAATAAATTATTGGGTATTTTTGCTTAAAATCTTGGCGACCACTCGCCAGATTTCGAAACCAACTATCCGTATTTGCCTGCATAATTTGAATCAAAGTATTATTGTTATTCAAGAGATACGCGTTTCACACTAGTTCCTGGACAGTGAATAATTCTTGTAAATTTATTTCAAAATATACTTTGCATCATGTCGGAAGATGCGGTCCATAAATTCAAAAAGTTGATTTTTACAGAATACTCGGACAGACGAGATACCGGTAGCATACATTTTTCGTCGAAATTTTTAAATGCATCTTTCACTATTTGAGAAATGCGTGTTGAGCGGATAATCAGCGAGTTCCAGTAAATTAGAAATTTAACAAATGTTCATTGTTCGATTATATTTTCACTTCCAGTATGTATTTCTTTTGAGCTCAAATAAATGGGATGTCGGTCTGTAGGATGGGTTTATTTTTTTGATTTAAGGGGGTGTCATGCCACCGTCGCATAAACCTGGATTCGCAGTGTATGAAAAATTTTATCGCATTTTTTGTCCAATTTTTTGTTTGTTTTTAATAACTGGAATTTATCTGTGGGTAAGGAATACCCGAGGTACACTAAAATTGATTTGCTGTTAAGAATAGGAATAAAGTTTTTGTGTTACCCGGGCGTGATATAATGGATATATCTATTGGAATACAAATATATAACATGTTTTGTGAAAAGGTGTGATTTTGACAGCTGTCCCTCAACTTTCCAAAAAAATATTTTGAATCTTGGAAACTCGCGACTTGGCGCGATTTTACATTGCTTGTTTGAGAAAAAAATCATTTCAAAAAAAATTTTTCAAAAATTTTTTTTTCAAAATTTTTTTTTGTTAAAAAGCGCTGATTTGAGGAGATTTAAAAAATGTACGACAAGATATTTTTCAATATTAGGGACAGTTTGTAAAAATCGCATTTTGAAATTTTTTTGAAATTTTCGATTTTGAAACTAGACTTTTGACAGCCGTCCCCAACTTTTAAAATTTTTTTTGAAGAAAAGTTTTCTTGAAGAACTTGATAAGGCCTTTTTAAGAGGTAGTCTCTGGGACCAAACGGAACCAAATCTTTAGACTTTCGCATTTTCCCAGCCCTACTCTATTACTCCTATTACGACTTATAGTTCCATAAAACGATGAGGTGTTGGGTTTTTGAGAGGGAACGTGTGAGCGTAAAGAGAGTAAGAGCGAAGGAGAGACGAGGGGGAATAGGTTGCGCATCTCTCCCAAAACTGAGGACAATTACTTTTACCACTTTGCAAGATGTATCTTAAGGAGGTTAGTTACACTTAATTGAACACCATTTAATCGTTTTAAGTTTACAAACTGATCACAAGTTTATTAAGGGATTATCACACTCTGAACACTAATTTTATGCCAATTAAGTCACAAAAAACTAGTAACAATATTAAAATTAACCTCCTGTTATCGAGTAATAAAGCAAAATTCAAATATTAAACTAGCGGATACATACCAAATTATTATATCTATTTAGGAATTGACCTTCACCGCGCTATTAGACCAAACATAGCTTAAGGGTAGGTGGGTTTTCCTATTGACATTATTTATCGATTAAATATTGCCGACAGGGGCTCAGAGGATATTATTCAGATTAGCCAGTTGTAGCAACCACCTCATTCTTGCGAAACATGTGTCAAACAACTCTCGTTTGCATGAATACACTCCCAGACACATTAGCGAAACGGGAGACCTAAGCAAAATTAAATTCTATCTCCTCTGAAGTTAGTATTTTGAAATACCTCAATTTTAACCTACTGCATAATATATAACAAAATTTCTGTGGAAGCGTTTTTGTACCGATAAAGTGCGTTTATTTTCTAGAATATGCGAAGCCGATCCGTTTTTTGGACATTTTCATCGAAATCTATCTCCTCTGAAGTTATATTTCAAAAATTCACTCAAATTCTGCACCAAGGAGCTCCAAAACATATAAATTTTCTGTGAAGCGTTTTTTTTTAATTTCGACCCCAACTCAAAATATGAATTTTTCAAAGGTCCCGTGAAAAAATTTCCGGAAAAAAAATGCTGTTCGATTTTTTCGAAAGTAGCTCAAATAAAGAAAGCTGAGAAACACTGAAGAAAAGTCATGGCTTACTGCATGACGGTGTATTTCGAAGTCTTAGTGGGTAAAATGACACAAACGTTATTTTTTGAACATAACTTTTGAAGAAAAACTTGAGAAAATAAAATCAAAAAACGCAAAATAAAACATTTCGAATTTTTTTTGCTATTTGGGTTGTTTTGTGCTTTTAAACAACAAACGATTGATTTGGTGCATTTTATGACATATAACTACAGAAAATGTACCACATGGTGGCTGCAACCTACCCTTTAGGGGTTCTATAGGCAGGCCATATCTTTGTAACTGAAAATTATTTTGACTGGATTTCTAGAATGTTTGATCTCCACGGTAGATTGATTTAATTATATAAAGGAAATAAAATTTGAAAAAAATTTAAACATTCTGGAATATTTTTCATAAAATTTGAAACAGCTTATTTTTGAGTCATATAGGTTGCTATTAGGCAAGGTCGTATTTTTTGAACTAAAAGAGCTAGAGGTCTTCATTTTATGATTTTTGAACTCAACGTGCTTTTTTAGGTCGATATAACTTCAAAACAATCGGTAAAATTACCAAAACTTTTCCGGAAAAAATATTAAATATATTAATAGGGGTCTCGGCAAAATAAAAAATCTTTTTTCTGCTCTAGCTCTCGAACGGTTAAATATTTGGTCTTTAGTTTATAAATACGCGGTTTCCAAAACATTCAACTTACGAATCGTTGGCGTCTTGAAAAAACTGATTGACAAATTGCGATGTCAAAAAATAAATTTTTCAAATCTGACCCTGGAGTTAAATGAGATCTGTTAAATTCAGGCCAAACAGTTTTTAACATTATCACGAAAAACTATAGGTGGCACGGAAAATAGATTTGCCATGTGGCGTGAGAAAAAAAAATACAACTTTCCGTTGGCCAAATTAGCAAAAAACAGTCCTTTCTTCGCCACAGCTTTGATACTTTTTTAGTAGAAAATTAAAAAAAAGGAACAAGCAGTTTTTTCCGCCTTTGAATTTTCGCAGATCAATGAATTTGACATTCCTAATAGACGAAAAAAAATAAGGCTTTCTTCAAGAATTTTGCTTCTGGTTACCTCATTTACCGGTGTTCACTGCTATCTTAACATATGATTCAAAACGTTCCAGAGTTACGAACTTAACTTAATCAGAATGTTTTTTCACTTCTATGTTCTATGGCCGGCGAGATGAAACATAAGCAATCAAAAAGTCCATTTTGCCTATAGAACCCCCTTAACCCGTTGGATGAATTTAATATTAATTTGAATTTCCAAACAGCTCAAGTTCACAAAAACTCAGGTAACCATATAATATTCAAAATATTTAACTGCTATTAATAACAAAATATTTGACACCCGATGATCGAATATTTATATATCTCAAAATTTGGCAACTTGGGTACAATTAATATTCGCAAACACTCCGATTAGACTATTACCCAAATCACAATTGCTCTAAGGTGAAATATTGAACCCCGGAGATGATCCGGGGCAGGATATCATGGATTACGCGTTGCATTCGTTGACAGTTTGAACGTCCTTCTAAAAACTTCAGTTTATCCAATTGAGTTTACAAAACGACTGGTTACAATTTACAATTACTTAATATCTCCGATACTGGCCCAGATCAGCTGAGATCTGACCCACATATTGTCGACTTCAAAGTAGAATCATGGATTAACAATTAACACTATTTTCAGTACTTAATCATACAAATCTTGTTCTTTAAAACTTCGCTAGGACTTCTAGACATGAATCTTACCCAGACTCGATTTTTAGCCAACTCGGTTGCCTCACTTTTTAATCGGCCATATTGAGGCAAAGTTTCTTTATCAACATTCATTTTTTCAATAGCTTAAAATAATCAGTTCAGCCACTTTTGCTGATACAAATGAAATAACCAAAATAATTTTTAAACGAATTAAAGGCATTTACTGAAAGATAGAAACACAACACTTGTTGCGAAATTCACTATGACTCGACATTTAAAAGTGCAATAATGAGATGAAATTAAACCTTCAATTTATATTTGCAATTTACCTTTTATAAAATCTTCAAATTGATTTTCTAGCAGGGGCTCTATTAAAAATTATATGTTTTTCTAAAATTCTCTAGTATAGATGACTTTAAATTATATTTGGCATCTAATCTTGTGTTGAGGTGAGAAAGAGAGAACTCACGCCTACGCATGATCTTTCTTCTCACTGATTCTATGTTATCAGTGTTCCGGAAGTTGGCTTCTAGGACTGCTTTATTTAAACCGGGGCCAATTTAAATGCCAATAGAAGGTCTTAGAGGGAGAATTCTGACGATTCTTTTAAGGGTCTTCCACGTGATTTGAGTCTTTGAAAAAAAGTTCATTGTACAGTAATTTAAAAGTACTCCAAATTACGTTCAAAAAAAATTCCAGGGTCAACTTCAAACGTTTTAGAACTTTTTCATTACCCAATATCCGATAGGTGCGAAAATAATTCAAATAAGTTTGAAATATCGTCCATAGGTTTTAATTTTTCCTTTATTTCTTTGAAAAATAAGATCACGTTGACGTTGATTTGGAATATTTTTATGTTCAAACTCTTTAAATTAGGTGTTAATTGGCCCCAAAAAATTTTTCGGCCCGTTTATTTGTCACTATTGTTTACTTCACCAAAACCTTATTTCCTTCAATTTGAAGGTCAACGTGATCCGCATCTTTTGGACTTTGGTTTATTGTAATGGGAAAAAAAGTGTTCTTAAAAATTCTCTAAAACACCTTCATTTCTTTTCAAAAATTGATTTTAAAGCAATTTTTAGAAAAAACACGTACTACTTTTATCAACCTTATTCCTATAAATTACGGTGCACGTGATCATTTTCGGCTATGATTAATTTGGAAATAAAGTCTTAGAATTTTTTCTGTCACGATGCAAATGTTTAACTTTTTGTGATTTAAAAAAGCTTTTTGCAAAAAAATAAGTACTGTAATACAGTAAAGATTTTCAAAAAAAAAAACGCACAAAACTGTCATTTTTGTTTCAAAGTTTATCGATATCTTTATAACTGATCTTTCATGTAATGATTAAAAGCGTTTGCGTAAATGCGACTTAAATCGTGTGCGGCAAGAGTATGGCTAAAATCGAGTCTCACGAGGAATGTGTTAGATCTAACCATTGAAAATCGGCGACAAATTTTACGATTTTTTCTTTTTTTTACAATCATGTGCCAGAACAAATTAAATATTTTCTCAATTCTTATTTTTTTGCGCTCTGAACATTGTTGAACTTACATCTTATAGGGATAATCTACGAAATTTTTGATTTTTTAAACATAATTCATGTCAATTTTTTCGCGATTAACATTCGCACTCACAATGAGGTTTTAGAAAGAATTAAGTTTTAGAAACGTTCCGTTCGGAGTAATTTTCCGTATGAGCTTTTTAAGACCGATTTATGATTGAAATTAATAAAATCTCGTTGCTTGAACTAGTTTTTAGATATTTCAACTTGTAAGATTTGATTTATTTTTCAAAATCCGTAATTTTCAGCTTTACAGCATACCAAAGTTACTTGTAGAAAGAGATTTATCCCCATACGTTTCCAATTATTCGGTTTTTTTTTGTTTTTTTCTAAGTATTTTTTTTTTTCAAAATTGATGTCCAAAAAATATCACGGTCTGAGCAAGCCAACATCCTAATCAGTGTTTTGTGGCTTTTTGAGCTACTGTTGAAAAAATCCTTACACTTTTTGTAGCCACTTTTTATGTCGAATGTTCTAAGTGTGGGTCGAAATCTCCAAAGCTTCCTGTCAGGAATTTCCTGAGTGAAAGTTCTGTTTCAGTGTTACTAGTTTAAAAAAAATGACCGACTTTTTCTTAAAATTTTCTTCGAGGAGATAGTTTTTTTCGGCGAATATGAATAATCTCGACTTACTTTGATTATTAGCTAAACTCAGACGATAATTATTTTCAAAATCTAACATCTTAAAAGAACAGATTTTGTGATTGATAAAGGTACTGAAATAGTTGTAATTGTCGTGAGAAAATATAGTTAACCATGAGTTTTTACTTTGAACGTCGACAATATATGCGGGTTCGGAATCTCAGCTGCTGGCTATAGTTCGTGAGAAAAATAATTAAAGGCGAAAACAGTATTCCCGGTGCGTTGTTACACTAGGGGACAGTAAAAACTATCAACACATCATTAATGGCATTCAAAACAGTTATTATTCAATTTGGCATTATGAGTTTTACATTTTTACGATTACCTTTTTCTGAGGATAAAATATTACGAAAATTTTTCGATATTAAGAGAATCCTATAACATTAATG